>OY856413.1:174160000-174347500 GCA_963693085.1 Alisma plantago-aquatica
TTATGTTAAGTGTATCCATTATTATAAAATCTACCATGCTATTGTGTTAGGAATACTTACATCAAATTATGTGCATTAATCTAGGAAATTATTATCTTCAATCTCTAAATCATCATATGCATGATAATTCACATTAGAAACTCTAGGTATTCATTATATGTGATTAGGCACTTTAGAAACTCAAATTATCATATCATCATTACCATCCCATCCTAATTGTCATAATATTCAAAAATATCAAATAATATTTTAAAATGGAGGTTTTAACCTTTTCAACACTTTATTATCCAATCTAGGGTTTCCATTTATTGATATTCTCTTAATAGAATATATTGCCCTACTTTTGGAGTAGGGGACATAATTAGACATCAAAGATATTTTATTTGCATTCCTCCCTTTTTTTCGATCATTTTGATATATATATATATATTTGATATATTCCAAGTTACCACCAATTCACTAGAAATATTGCAAGGTTAATATTAATGAGCCAATCATACTTGGACACATCAACCAACTTACGTGGTCTTCTCTGTTGTAGTTGGTCCAACCAACACATGGGCTGATCTGACATTGAGCTGGTTGTTCAAAATAGTCTAGATTGCATGTATTTCTTGTTCCTCACACGAGGCCAAGAGGGTCCTCCCTCCGCATGCGCCTTCAGTTGGGGATGTGATTGTTGCTTCCTCCACACACAACCTCGGCTTCCACCACTCAATTTCCAAAGTCAGATCTTCTCCTTCCTGCAATCCTACCCCATGACTAGCCCTTACGCATAGATGAAAAAGAACATCATGCTGCCTAGTAAGATTCCACTGCCACCGTCCCCTCCGTACTAATGGAGATACAACTACCACCCTAGCACAACAGCCAGATCATCTCTACAGAGTCAGTTCTCCCTCAAGAAATGAAGCCACACATGCTCATCGTAGGATCAGGTTGTGCCTTGTCTAATCCCTCTATTGTGACTCCTGTACACGCATTGCTAAAGAGGCATTTTTCCTGGGCATGGTGATGCAGGCATGATCACAATTGCATTACCTTAGATGTTACATCCGCTTCGTCTTGGTCCCAATCTCCCTTCCTCTATACCCAAGGAATTTCCCATCGATAGCTTGCTCTATGGTAGCTTCATCTACCAGGACCCCATGGCAGCACCCAAATCCTGGGTTTCCTCCAAGAAACATGGTCTGAGAATCCATGTAAGTCTCCTACTAATCAGGTCTGGTGTTGCGATAGATATGATGGGCTTCCCTGGTCTTCACTCATATATATACTCCCCAGGAGGAACCCTACCTAACGATGGCAGTGGGTTTATTCCCTTATCTAGTTGCATAGCAAAGGGGAAGACATTTTTCAAAAGTTATGAGTTCCCCCTCTCATTTAAATCATTCCTATCTTATTGTTCCTTACCTTGCAAACAAAATCATGTCTTATATCAAAGCTTTCCCCTTTTACCAATTTCTCTCTCTTTCATGAGAATATGATCAAAACATATATATTGCGTATGCACGGGTGTTAAGGAAGAAATATTCAATTCATATTATGGCACATAATGGTTAACTTAGCTTTCAAAATATTTCTCAAATCCTTATTTCTTGAATTAGATTACTCTCCCTCTTTGGTATATTCTGTAAACCACTTATAGGGCCCATTGATATATCTCCTCAACTCATGTCTAAAGTGAGGAGATCTAGAGGAGATACCTTTCCTATACTAAACTTACTCTTTTTAAACATTGTTTAAAACAATGCCATTATCTCATGGAATATCTTTTTTCTCCAATATCTAGAATCTTTTCCCTTTATTATTATTTTCAAGTATATGGAAACTCATGCAAAATATTCATATGTGATTCCTTAAACATTGTGTTGACCATAGTGTCTAGATAAATATTCCTTTAATTATAAAAACACCATGTATGTTATTTTCCATTGGAAACTTGGCAAATATTTAATATTTCAGTTAGGCAGTATTTCAAAAAGCCAATATCATTAATTTAGGAATTCATAAAAAATTACTATTGGTTTTTGCATGAACACTCTTATATCTTTGTTGCATGATTTTAAGGACATATTGGCAACCCAAATAGTCTCATAAGTAAATTACCACATCAAAAGCCATTTTTGTTTATTCATGTATGAATTCCATTTATTTAACTTGTACCACAAGCACCCATGCCACAAAGGACATTATTATTTCACCAATAATACCATTGAAGAGTTGACTTAACAATTCATGGCTCATATTTATATAATTCAATTTTACCAAATTTGAGGATATAACTATAATGGTGACACATCCATATTAGCTTCCAACTATGGAGTATGATAAATGGGATGCAGAGATGGTAAAGAAAGTTCAACTCAATGCCAAGGTTGTAAGAATATTATAATGCTCAATATCAGTTGGTGAATTTAATCGCATACCTTTGTGTGAAATTTCTTCTGAAATTTGGCATAAACTTTCAGTAACACATGAAGGTACTCTTCAATTTAAATATACTAAAATTAATATGCTCAATCAAAAGTTTGAACAATTTCATATGTTTCCTAATGAATCTATCAGTGAGATGTATGCTAGGTTTTGTTCTATCATCAATAGATTGAAACCTTTGGGAGAGTACATCAGTGAAGATGATCAAGTAACCAAGATACTAATATCATTTCCTCTAAAGTAAAAGCCCAAGGTGACAACTATTAAAGAAGCCAATGACCTCACCAAATTGATTATGGAGAATCTCATTGGCAACATTGAGACACATGAGGTCACTCTTGAAGAAGAAGAAAGAGTGGAGACCAAACTCCAAAAAGGAAAAGCAAGGGCATAGAATTAAAGGATACAACCAAAGCTCAATCAAAAGTCATCATTAAAGAAAGTGATGAGACAAGTGAAGAAGATGATGAAGAGGATGTACTCATTGTAAATGGGAAGAAATATAGAAGGTATAAATGTAACAAAAATTCTAGTTCTTTTTCTTCTTCCCTTAGGTGCTTTGAATGCAAAAAGAAAGGACATGGAAAGAATGAGTGTCCTAAAATCAAGAAGGGAAATAAATACTCTTTCAAGATGAAGGACAAGGGATATAAATCCTACAAAGTAGTTTGGGATGAATCAAGTGATGATATAGAGAGTGGAGAGGAAGAAGTGGAGTGTTCATGGCTAAGGAAAATGAAGATGAAGACTCAAATGTGGTAGATCTCTTTTAATTATCTAATACTGATATAGTTCATAGTCTTGAAGAAACTCATACTAAATATGTTGCAAAAAAAACTTGAAAATGCTTTCTAAAATTAATGATGAGTTACATGCTAAACTATATGATCTTACTTCTGAAAATGAAAGTCTTAGTTCTGAAAATGATACTTTGAAAGCTTATATCGATGATTATAATGCCAAGTTGCTTGTCTTAGAAAATAATAATGATCTTCTTTCTCAAGAAAAGGTTGAATTACTTACTAAGATAAATGTAACACCCGAGCCCACTACCCTAGGCTCTAGTAGAGTTTCATGAATGACGATTGGCCCCACAAACCACCACTAGCCTTAACTACGTGCTTTTTCCTCACTCATACGCAAGCCGAGGTCAACTTCCCGACTGGTCACCCATCCTAATACTACTCCAAGCTGAGCACACTTAACTATGGAGTTCTTTAGTAATGGTCTCCTAGAAAAAGAGGTGCACCTTGGTGATATGGGTAGTCCAATCATTCCTTTTAAGATCATTTTTATCCTGGGATGTTACAATCTCCCCCACTTATACTCTTGACATCCTCGTCAAGGCTCAATTATATGGCCTCATAGTATTTCCCCATTTCAATGCAGACCCATAATGTCCCATGGACACCCAACTCCCGATCATGAAATACCAACACAAGGGTGGCTACGTCAACCATGGACAACCCTTTCCAACATGTCTAGACCGTACGACTCAAGATTGGCATGCCACATGTGTAACATATTGAATTCTGGGCATTTTTCCTTTTGGTCCTCTTTCCCATCTTTTCCACTCATTTATATCCTCTTTGACCTTTCTGTTTAATTTGTGGAGAATGTGATGGTTTAATGAACATTTGTTCACCTTTTATTCCAATATTTGGGTTTTATGCACAAATACCTCAGTGAAAGCTTAATAATGGGTTTAATATGTAAAATGTCCACTTAAATAATAAAGATAATAAAATATTTCGTCCTATAACTTTCTAGTGCTTTTTAGAATATGGAAAAGAAAGGAAATCTCAAAATATACATAAAGGAGATGATAAATGTAATAGTTGGAAATAATATGGAATATAATGGATAAAAGGAGATAATGTGGAATATATTGTTCAAAAAATCACTCTGCTAGGGTTTGGCGGCTCTGCTAGGGTTCATGCGCGGAGGCGAGAATGACGGCCGGGGAGGCCGTGGAGGACGATGATGTTTTGGTGGAACTCAACCATCGGATGAAGGGGTGAGGGAGGAAGGAAGAGAGATTGATGCGATGGAAGGGATGGAGGAGGTATCTGGAAACAAAGAGGTCAACATAGGCATGACTACATATAGGAGAGATGGCGGCGTAGTGCCGGGAGACGACTACCCAGACGACGGTAGGAACACACATCGAAGTCCAGCTCTTATTCCGATAGGCAACACAGGCTTGAACCCAAACTTCTCCGCTAGCAGAACGGAACAAGCCACCTTTCCCCCCATCAAGGCAATTTAATGGAAGTTGATATTGGAACCTTAGCAGCATCGCAGTTCCCTAAACTCCCAAGCAAAATTTCTGGTCCATCGTCTTCTTCTATCCCCCAACAACAAAGGCCATCTTATAGTGAATTGGTGGGAAGAAATATGTCTCAAGACCACGGATACATCCAGATCGATCCAGAGGACAATAACACCTTTCTGAAGCCTAAAGATATAATCATATCATCCGATAGCAGCATACCTTCCTTCAGCCTGAAACAGGATGCTCGAGAGAACCTCCTAAAACCATAGCAGTTCACTGTTATAGTGAAACTAATGTCTAAAGAAATCGGCTTTCTTACTTTACAAGACAGGATCAAACTGATGTGGAAACCTAAAGGCTCCTTCAATCTCATAGACCTAGCAAATGATTTCTTTGTGGTCCAACTGTAGAGGGAAGATGACTACCTCCATGCTTTAATAGGAGGGTGTGGCCAATCTTTGGGTCCTATCTCACCGTCCAACACTGGCAACCAGATTTCTCTCTTGAGTCTCCCTCAACCACGAATCTAGTGGCATGGATACACATTCCCATCCTCCCCATACACCTGTACAAGGAAATACTCCTGTCAGAAATTGGAGATCATATAGGTAAAACCATCAAAGTTGACCTCAACACTTTATCACAACGCCGCGGCTGATTCACTAGGATCGCTGTCGAATTGGACATGTCCAAACCCCTCACCCCACAAGTGATGATTGAGGGGAACAAATACCGAATTGAATATGAGAATATCCCTTATATCTGCATGTTCTGCGGAAGGGCAGGACACATGGAAAAAGATTGTTCTAAGTGATATATTGTAGAAAACGAAGCCAGGAGATGTGACCCATCGAGCGACACCTCAACACAACCTCTACATCCGCCTGTTCAGGGATTCACTGATTTCATCCATGCACGCCCCATACCACACAAACAAAGAGCCTACAAAGCCACCAATCAGAAGGAAACGATAAATAACAACAACTGATTTTAGAGTTTGGAGAGCCAACTTCAAGAAGATGATGCAACTGCAGTCATTGACGTGGACAATGTGGCGGAAAGGATCGTCAATGGGATAGATTGGAAGACAAGGAAGAGAAACTCATGTTAGAATAAGGCAAAACCAGTCAATGATCAGCAACTAGGGCCCTCACAGGAATCCAGACAAACGCCACTATCAAACCAAGTGCAAGAGCAAGCAAACATGTACCACACTGCCGTAAACCCAACCGGAGATGCCCTTGTAGCCAGCAGATCACATGAACCACACCCCTTTGTTACCACAATCTTCTCCTTGGGAGACACATCCAGTTTGGACACCCTCCCTCATCCCCATCGAAGTACCCACAGAAACTCAGTAGGTATTCACTTAAGGAACATGAAAGTGATACACACTGGATCCAACTCCATCCCGTCTAATAGGAAGTGGGGTAAAACCTCTCATATCTAAGACCATGAAGATGAAGTCAGAACGATGGGCAGATCAACACAAATCCATACTGACTAATGTGGATCATCTCTTGGAACATTCAAGGGGCGTGTGACAAGGACACCCAAAATGCAACTAAGGATTTGGCAATGAAATACGACATCTCTGTCTTATGTCTTCTAGAAACTAGATGCAAGGTAAGAAGGGCTCTACATATCATCAAGAAGATTGGATTTGCACATTCTCATAGAGTAGACGCCATTGGATACTCGGGAGGCATATGGGTGATCTGGAAGCACAATATCAACCTTAACATCATTTTCTCACATAAGCAATTTGTCCACTCTAATGTTAATGGAACCTTATTCACATTTGTGTATGCAAGCACAAAAAGAGGTGGTAGGAAACTATTGTGGAACTAGCTCTATACCTTGGCCCAATTCATTACGGAACCATGGGTTTCCATGGGTAATTTTAATGTTGTCATGCACCCTTCTGAGAAGTTCGGCAACAATACCTTCGACTCTTCCAACAATAGGGATTTCCAAGAGGCTATGCTAACCTGAAGCCTGTATGATCTTGGAGCCTCTGGTGCCCGCACCACCTTCAGACATGGGCTCTTTCACGAGCATCTCGACAGGGCGTTGGCCAATAGATCTTGGATCGATAGTTCACCAAGAAAATAGATCTTGAAAAAAATCACTCTGACCATGTGCCTATAATGGTTTCATGCATCGACCATCAATCAACCAACAAGCACCATATAATGCGCACCTCTGCACGTTGGTACTCTATTCCGATCTACGGAGACTTATTCACAAGTTCATGGCCCCAGGGACTAAGACCTAATGTCTGCCAACTCCAGTTTCCTTTCTAAAGCGAGAAAATGGGACATTGCCACCAGGAAATCCGACAGGAAGGAAAAGGACCGAATATCGAATAAAATTAAATGGAACCAAATGAATCTATCCATCTCCTTTGATCACACTACTGCACAAGAAACTGTTAACCTGCAATTGAAATTCGGTGATATTCTCAAAAGAGAGGAAGTTGAAAGTCAACAAAGAGCTAGATGCGAATGGATCAAACTTGGGGATAACAACACCCAGTTCTTCCACTCTCTCACCAAAGCTTGTAGAGAAAGGAATAAGATTACTTGTCTCAAGGACTCCAATGGTGACTGGATGACTGATGAATCAACAATCAAGCATCCAATCATGTCCTTCTTCTCCAACGTATATAAGGAAGCTAATGAGAACCTGAGAAGACAAAAATGTTCTTCCTTCCCGGGTGCCTACACTTGCTTAACCACTGACTAGGAAATCAAGTTGGCTTCTATTCCTAACGACAAAGAAATCCACTCTGCCCTGGCTTCCATGTCTCCAATCAAAGCCCCTAGCCCTGACGGAGTTGATGTTGCATTCTATCAAACAAACTAGAAAAATCTAAAACATCAGCTTTGTACTTTCATCCAAGGTCGTTTCCAGGGCATCCCCTTGCCCCCCAAATTGACAAACTCCCTCATCATTCTCATTCGAAGACAACTACGCCAGAGGTTTGCTCTCAATTCCGCCCAATATCTTTGAATAATGTTTGTACTAAGCTTTTATCCAGGGTGCTCACAACAAGAATCAGACTCTTCCTCAATGACTAGGTGTCTCCCCATCAATAAACCTTCATTCCCGGGAGAAGGATAAGCGATAAAACTTCCCTAGTCCAAGAAGTTATACATTCCATGGAGTCAAAAACAAGCACCAAGAAATCCCTGGCACTGAAGCTTGACTAAGTTAAAGCTTTTGATAAACTGAGTTGGTAGTTCATTCATGATACACTCATAAGAACCTCTCTACCAAAAATCATCATCAACATCATTATGGAGATCATCACATCAGGAGAATCTTCCATCCTATGGAATGGTGATACCACCTGTTCCTTTAAACTGTCATGTGGGGTAAAACAAGGTGATCCCCTATCACCTTATATCTTCATCCTTTGTTTAGAACGATTCAGTCAGCTCATAGCATCTGAAGTATCTACTGGGAAGTGCAAACCAATCTTCATTTCTAAAGCCAAGATTCCCATAACCCATGTAAGCTTTGCAGATGATATCATCCACTTCATGGAATCCTCTATTCAATAAGCTAAGATTATCAAAGCCTGCCTGAAGAGGTTCAGCGAAGCATCAGGCCTCATCCTTTCTCACAAAAAATCGACAGTCTTCTTCTCCACCAACACACCTAGGGAAATGAGGAACCAATTATGCAGGAATTTAGGAATACATGAAACAAGCAATCTGGGTCGTCATCTTGGGGTTCCGATAATTCACAAAAGGAAAAACAAGGAACTCTTCCTCAACCTCACTGAGAAAATCCATAAGCGGATACACCAATGGTAGAACAACTTACTCTCCTTGGAAGGAAGAATTATTCTCACAAGATCAGTGTTACAATCACAGGCTTGTTATGTAATGCAATCGATCCATCTCCCCTCAGCTACCTGTGACAAAATAGATAAATTGATCGGGAACTTCATTTGGAACAACAGCAACAATAAACACCTAAACTTGGTTTCTTGGAAGACTGTTATGAAACCAAAATAGTTTGGAGGACTTGGTATCAAACGATCCAAAGACTTCAACACATACCTCCTTATGAAGATGGCATGGACGTTTCTTCTACGAAAGCACATCCCATGGGTGGATCTCATGGTGGGTACATACCACAGTAAAAGACAACCAAGCTCAAATGGCTCCCACCTATGGAGGAGCATTAGAAGACTCACCCCACTCTCCTAAACAACTCCAGAAGGAACACCATCTCGGGGGAGGATACCCTGGCCTAGACAGACGAATGGGTAGGAAGCGACCATCAACCTTCCATCAAAATAGACTTAACTATTCCAGAGGACCTGCTTGATCTCAAGGTCACCATCTTGGTGAAGGATGATGAAACGTGGGATATCGACTTTCTGAATTTCTGGTTCACCATGGATACAGCTCATTCCATTCTGCACATGCCTACTCCCAAGCACTCATACGGGGAAGACACTCGAGTATGGAAGCCAGACCACAATGGGATTTTCACAACCAGCTCAGCATATACTATAATTTGTAGTTGGCAAGAAGAATAACAACCACTATTCAAAACCATCTGGTCCATTCCAATACCTCACAGAATCAAAACACACTTATGGCTTTTACTCCATTGTCGCCTGCCCACAAATGTACTCAGATCACATAAGAAATTTACTGAAGTACCCACATGCTCCAGATGTAATTCTGCAGATGAGGACTGCCTCCACGCCATTCGCGATTGTGAGGCATCCAAATAGACTTGGGTCAAGATTATTCCTACAGAAGAAATCCTCTTCTTCTCGAGCATCAGTATCCAATCATGGATGTAATATAACCTCAAAGGGCTCCATCGAATCCATAACTGGCAAACAAAATTCACAGTAGCATGTTGAAGGATATGGAAGAATCGAAACTCATTCATCTTCGAACAAAGAAGTATCCCGCCAACGGTGGTGGTTGTTAATTGTATTGCTGAAGTTTCATCTATTATCTGTGCTATGACCCAATCATGCAATCCCGGAGGGAACATGATCATCCCACCTCAACCTACTCGGACCTCTACAACTATTATTCACGTGGATGCTGCCATCTCAAGCAACACACAAATGACGTGTATATGTGCCATAGCTAGAAACTCCCTTGGACAGTGGAAGACGGGCTCTGCCAAACTATGCCCTAGATCGAATGCCATGGAAGGTGAGCTGAAGGCTATCTTGCATGGAGTACAACTTGCTGCTATTAACAACTTTACTGAAGGCTTAATCATATTTGATTCTTGGAACGTTGTACATTGGGTTTCACACCGGAAGGACCCTCCACACAAATATCATATTCTTACTATGAAGATTAGAGAAGGCTTGATCCATGCAGGGATAGAAAATGTGGTGCTCCAAAGAAGGAATCAAAACAAAATCACTGACACGCTTGCCAAATTTTGCTTAAAACAACCATCCCCAACAACACAATGGCATGTGTGTCCCCCTCAAGGGCAGCACTTTTATCTTTTAGATATTCAATTGTTCCCTAAATTGTTCCCTACCAACACTTGATGTTACTGTTTCAAAAAAAATCCCAAATAGTACACCATGAGATAATTTGATAACAAAATTCCTTTTCTTAATCTAAAAGAAACTTAATGGCCAAGTATCATCTAATTTGGATAATAAATAAATATATAAAACCTTTATTGCAAGATAATGGGAAATAAGGCAATAAGGTGAAATAAAATATCTAATGTCCTCAAATTTGAAAAATAACTCCAAATTCGTAATCTATATAACAAAATGAGTCTATGTGTGAATTTTTATTTAATTTAGAAAAAATTTAATATTTTATTTTATTTAGGAGAGAGAAAATGACTTAAAGACCAAAAAGATTAAATATATGTTGAAAAAAATTAATTAATGCCAAAATCGTGTTACACACATTTAGTATTGCTTATAGACCAAGTTTTACATTTTTAGAAAGTTTGTAGATACCTCTAATAAATTAAAAGTATAAATAAGTGGTAAATTGTAAATGATATAAATAAAATAAAAAAGGCTTCAAAAAAATAAAATAATACAAATTCGTGTTCTACATATTAAAATATATCTTTGGAAGAATTTTGACTCAATTTGGAAAATATTTGATTGGAAGATAAATTTAGGAGAGAGAACGTGTGTAAAATATTCAAATCATTAATTAAAATAAAAAACAAATGAAGTTAATAAGAAATTCATGTTCCATATATTTTGTTATCCTTGGGAGTGAAGTTGCACATTAATTGATAATTATATATGTCTCTAATATATTAAGAAAGAGAAAATATGAATTACTTTAAAGGAATTAAATAAAATACTTAGAATTCCCAAAAAAGAAAACTAATGTTACAATTGGGATCTACATGTATTTTAAAAACCACTAGAGGGGGGGGGGAGAATAGGGTTTTATGGATATTTTAACAATAATTTAACCAAAACAAGCAACCATAAAAATATTGGACAAGGGGACAAGGATTTAGAGTGGTTCCAACCTTAGCAAATAATAAGGCAGTCAATCCACTACCCTGTTGCTTACCCAATCGGGATTTTGAAAGTATTTAATTTTATTACCTCGCAAAGATGTTACATAAAATTACAACACTTTCACCAAACCCTTTAGATAGCCTTCACCTAGAAGTAGTCTCACCAACCTCGAAGCAACCTTCCTTGAAGTAACCTCAAGCTTCCCTTGAAGTAGCCTTCCTCTTGAAGTAGCTTCCCGTTGAGACAACCTTCTTGAAGTAGTCTAAAGTCCACCTTCTCCACCGATAAGACCCTTCTCCACCTGAGAAGTCAAACCCTCTCCAATCTGTAGACTCCAACCCTAGGAGTAGCAAGGAGAGTACAAAGGATAAAAAGGAACAAGAAGGAAAAATAGAAATTACAATACCACTTGTAGCACAAGGCTTGATTTCCTATATCAAGCGTTTTGATCTCCTAACCAATGTTTATGGAAGTGTAGGTGCAGTGGGTGGGAGATTCTAGCCTATAGGACACGAATTTGGAGCAAAGGAAATGAATAGCCAATGTTGGATTTGCTTAATTGCTCACAAGAATGAATAACCAATTACAAGTATTTTGCTAAAGTGTAGCACAAGTGTGCTTTAGGTGTCCTAAGGCTTGTCCTATTTATAGGAATGGCCTATGAATGCTTAAGGACGTTCTAGACACTTTCTAGGGGGTTCTTAGTGCTCAACTAGCAATTAGGTAACCATTAGTTGCTTTAACAATGACAAGTTAATTAATTCTGAAAAGTGCAGACAGAGACATTCTCGATCGAAGATTTGTCGACCGAGAGTCCTAGTCGGTCGAGGTCTTGTCGATCGAGGGACTGTCTGTAGCAACGTTCTGATCCAACTTCCAACTACTTTTTCTGTTCTGTCTAATGCCTATTTGGGTAATTCTCGGTCGAAGGGTTTATCGACCGAGAGTGTCTGGGTTGAGAAGTTTGTCGACCGAGAATGACTCTGTTTCAATGTTTTAAACTAAGTACTAAGTGTGTGTATGAGTGTGCAGTTGTGACACTATTGTAGGGGATGACCTATCTAAGTGTTGTGATTTACTAGAGAAGATCTAAATGCTTGATTTACATGATATCTAAGTACTTGTACATTATATACTTGTACAAGATTTTAGATTTAATTACAATCATGAATTAAAGCAATTTGAGCATATAGATCTTTCAAGTTGTTTGTCATCCACCTAATTCCTACAACACTAAAGTAGCACGTTAGATCCACAAGAATGAAATGTTTGTCATCATCAAAACAAAGGGATTATAATAATGTCTAATTTAGCCAACAATCTCCCCCTTTTTGAAGATGACAAACATTTCCTAAATATAAAATAAGGAAATATAAATCATATGAGTTTCATACTTGAAGTTTACCTTTTGTAGCCATTCTCCTATTTTGCAAGTGTGTACCGGCCCGAATTTTATGGAACTCATTTTACTTTATGTTTTCAGTTTATATTATTTCTCCCCCTTTGTCATTTCAAAAAGATATCCAAGAAAATCATTTTTATTTCTCCCCCTTAATTTTATGCTATGCTTCCCCTAACTAAGATATTCAGTTTTAAAAATAGGGATTAATATAAATGTAAACCATTTATTGTCGAATTTAGCCACAGTTTGTTTCTTAAACATTTGCAAAGGATGTTAAGCCTTGAAATGATATGAGATCGTTTTAGATCTATGGCCTATGTATTTTGATTTCGCATCCATTTTACAGGGGATGTGAAGCCCTGAAAATGATATGAGATTCCCTTAAGCTCATGATGGATACATATTGATTTCTCATCCATTTTGCAAGGGATGTTAAGCCATGAAAATGACATGAGAACCTTTTAAGCTTATAGTAGAGTACATGAAAAGTATCTCTAATGAAATGCACAGGATGTTAAGACCTGATTTGTTTAGAAAATTCCATTATGAACAATATATATCACATTCAAGAAATTTATATTCCTTTATTTTCATAACCAAGATTAAAAATACTAAGGTCATAACATGTTTCATCTTTTCTTTATGACGTTCTCAAAATTTTGTAAGCTCCTTCTTAATCTTATAGTCAGGATAATTTTTGTGAGCTCCCCCTTAATCTTATAATCAAGATCTTTTAAGGATTCTAAGGTCACAAAAAATATTACATCATAAAAAGTTATGCACTAAAAATTTTGTTTTCAATATACTAAGACTAAGTGTAGTAAACTGATGTACAAATAAGCATTTTGTCAAGCTTATTATAGGTCGACCTAGACTTCGACCATAGCACCCCTTGGTCAAATTTGATTTCAACCAAGAGGCAATTTCTGCAGATTTCCAATTTGAACACTTATATGTGAAGTATAATTTCTACAGATTTTTAACTTAAAATGCATTTGTGGCATGAATTTTTACTATTTATGCAAAATGTCATCTTCATATGAGCTGAATCATAATGATCAAAAACAATATCCATTTATGGTTTGTATATATGTTTCAAAGATTATTTTAGACAAATTAATGAAACACAATGATCATGGCACAATAATTATCATAAAACAGTAGAAGTATATCCATAATACAATGATCAAGATAGAAGCATATAATTACAATGATTATGATCATTTATTTCAATACACATGGTTCTTATATAGATAGACCAAGAAATGCTTAGGAAAAACCATGTGGATAGAACAACAATTTCTTGATTAAACTAAACCATTTAGAGGATAAGCCAAAATAATCTTATTCATGGTTCATAAATTTTTAAATTTAAGACAAACCACGAACACACTTATTAAACTTTTTCAAAACAATAAAGAAAGTATGTTCAATATCAGTTTTCATATATCACTTTTGCAATTTGTTTAAGAATTTCATATTCATATGGTTATACCTTCTTTCACTAATTTATGATTCAAAAGATCAATATGTTTTGAATTTAAGTTGGTCTCTCAGATTCACTCTTGATTTGCATATTAAATCAATCATTAATAACAAATTGATAGCAAACTAGATTAATTAAAGCATGTTCAGCAGAACTTGGTTCGGTCGTACTTTTTTGTCGACCGAATTTATCACGGTCGACGTTTTTCTCGATCGAGAATGCTGCTGTTTGTATAGATTTTATCAGATTTGTTGCAGACTTCAAATAGTAACCTGCTCAGTCGACTATTTCTCGATCGACCGTGTTCTCAGTCGAACAATTTCTCGACCAAGAATATTTTTGTACTGTTTTGGAACTATTTTCTATAATTGTTTCCAAGTAAAACAAGAATATGAAATTTAAATCTGGATTGTGTTGAGATATGACATTTGTATATTAAGAATCAGTTTAGGTCAAATATCAACTAGTCAAATTCAAACTTCTAAGTTTTAGGAACCCAAGCTAGATCATCATTCCTTTTCTTCTTGATATCTAATTTTTCTTGATCTAGATAAGATAACAAAGAATCTCTTTCTTTCACAATAATATCATAATCCAGATGTGTAAACAAAATAGGTTGTTTTTGAAGATCATTTACTTAAGTTTGCAAGTTTAACTTTTTGAGGGAAAGAAGATTGCAATTTGCTTCTGTAGATTTCAACTTAATATCATAATCTTCAATAACCTTTTTGAGGTCTTCATTTTTAGATGTGAGAGCAAGAAGTTTAGCATTGAACTCATCATTTACTTTATTTGATTTCTTAAATTTCTTCTTGCACTCAATATATTTCTCATGTGTATCTTTAAGACTAGCAATTAGATCTTCTTTTGGCAGATCAAAAAGACTTACCTCTTCTTCTTCTTCATTTGTTGTAGCAATAAGACATTCTACTTCTTCTTTTCCATCAACACTATCATCACTTGAATCATCCCATGCAACTTTATATGCTCTTTCTTTCTTTTTGTGAGATGATTTCTTCCCTTTCTTGAGTTTTGGGAAATCACCTTTCATGTGTCCCTTTTTGCCACATTCAAAGCACCTGGAAGAAGAAATACTAGAAGTTTTGTTAGTTTCAAAACTTTTATACTGCTTACCATTTACAATGAGAGTTTCTTCTTCACTATCATCTTCACTTGTGTCATGACTAATATTGGTTGATGCTTTGAATGCAATGTCCTTCTTTTTCCCTTGTTGAAGTTCACACTCTCGTCTTTCTTCCTCTTCTAAAGTTGCCTCATGTGCTTCTAGGTTTCCAATAAGTTGTTCCATCCTTAGCCGGGTGAGATCATTTCCTTCTTCAATAGCGGTCACCTTGGGCTTGTATTTGGGAGGAAGAGACCTAAGGATTTTTGATACTTGATCTTCTTCTGCGATTACTTTCCCTAAAGCATTCAAACCATTTACAATAGAAGAAAATTTTGCATACATTTCACTAATAGACTCATTTTGATCCATACGAAACTGTTCAAATTTTTGCTTAAGCATTCCGATTTTAGAGTTCTTAACTTGAACAGTTCCTTCATAAGTTATGCAGAGTATATGCCATATTTCATATGCCATTTCACACTTTGATATTCTATTGAATTCACCAACGGAAATTGAACAATACAGTATACTTATAGCTTTTGCATTCATTTGGGCTGATCTTACCGTATTAGCATCCCAATTTGCATACTCCGTTTGAGGAAGTTCATATGGAGTTGACACCATTCTCCATAAATCCCAACTGATTCCTTGGAAGTAGAAATTCATCCTCCTCTTCCAGTAGGTGTAGTTAGTGCCATCAAAAGTTGGAGGTCTAGCCACGAGTGTTCCTTCCAAGTTGAGGTTGTTGAGTACCCCATCACCCATTCTTCAAGACTTTGTTAGAGTTCCTTGAAGCCCTGCTCTGATACCAATTAAAAAAACACTATAGGGGGGGGGGTGAATTGGGTTTTATGCATATTTTAACAAATAATTTAACCAAAACAAGCCACCACAAAAATATTAGACAAGGGGACAAGGATTTAGAGTGGTTCCAACCTTAGCAAATACTAAGGCAGTCAATCCACTACCCAGTTGCTTACCCAACTGAGATTTTGAAAGTATTTAATTTTATTACCTCGCAAGGATGTTACATAAAATTACAACACTTTCACCAAACCCTTCAGACAACCTTCACCTAGAAGTAGTCTCACCAACCTCGAAGCAGCCTTCCTTGAAGTAACCTCAAGCTCCCCTTGAAGTAGCCTTCCTCTTGAAGTAGCTTCCCATTCAGACAACCTTCTTGAAGTAGTCCAAATTCCACCTTCTCCACTGAGAAGACCCTTCTCCACCTGAGAAGTCAAACCCTCTCCAATCCGTAGCCTCCAACCCTAGGAGTAGCAAGGAGAGTACAAAGGATAAAAAGGAACAAGAAGGAAAAATAGAAATTACAATACCACTTGTAGTACAAGGCTTGATTTTCTATATCAAGCATTATGATATCCTAACCAATGTATATGGAAGTGTAGGTCCAGTGGGTAGGAGATGCTAGCCTATAGGACACGAATTTGGAGCAAAGGAAATGAATAAGCAATGTTGGAGTTGCTCAATTGCTCACAAGAATGAATAGCCAATTGCAAGTATTTTGCTCAGGTGTAGTACAAGTGTGTTTTAGGTGTCCTAAGGCTTGTCCTATTTATAGGAATGGCCTATGAATGCTTAAGGACGTTCTAGACACTTTCTTGGGGGTTCTTAGTGCTCAACTAGCCATTAGGTAACCATTAGTTGCTTTAACAACGACAAGTTAATTAATTCTGAAAAATGCAGACAAAGACATTCTCGGTCGAAGATTTGTCGACCGAGAGTCCTAGTCGGTCGAGGAATTGTGGACCGAGGGACTGTATGTAGCAACATTCTGATCCAACTTCCAACTACTTTGTCTGCTGTGTCTAACAGCTATTTGGGTCATTCTCGGTCGAAGAGTTTGTCGACCGAGCGTGTCTCGGTTGAGAAGTTTTTCGACCGAGAATGACTATGTTTCAATGTTTTAAACTAAGTACTAAGTGTGTGTATGTGTGCAGTTGTGACACTAATGTAGGGGATGACCTATCTAAGTGTTGTGATTGACTAGGGAAGATCTAAACGCTTGATTTACATGATATCTAAGTACTTGTAAATTATATACTTGTACAAGTTTTTACATTTGATTACAATCATGAATTAAAGCAATTTGAGCATATAGATCTTCCAAGTTGTTTGTCATCCACCTAATTCTTGCACCACTCAAGTAGCATGTTAGATCCACAAGATTGAAATGTTTGTCATCATCGAAACAAAGGGATTATAATAATGTCCAATTTAGCCAACAATTTCCCCCTTTTTGAAGATGACAAACATTTCCTAAATATAAAATAAGGAAATATAAATCATATGAGTTGCATACATGAAGTTTACCTTTTGTAGCCATTCTCTTATTTTGCAAGTGTGTACTGGCCCAAGTTTTATGAAACTCATTTTACTTTATGTTTTCAGTTTATATTATTTCTCCCCCTTTGTCATTTCAAAACGATATCCAAGAAAATCATTTTTATTTCTCCCCCTTAAATCTATGCTAGGCTTCCCCTAACTAAGATATTCAGTTTTAAAAATAGAGATTAATATAAATATAAACCATTTATTGTCGAATTATTCCACAATTTGTTTCTCAATCATTTGCAAAGGATGTTAAGCCTTGAAATGATATGAGATCCTTTTAGATCTATGGCATATGTATTTTGATTTCTCATCCATTTTACACGGGATGTTAAGCCATGAAAATGATATGAGATTCCCTTAAGCTCAGGATGGATACATATTGATTTCTCATCTATTTTGCAAGGGAAGTTAAGCCTTGAAAATGACATGAGAACCTTTTAAGCTTATAGTAGAGTACATGAAAAGTATCTCTAACCAAATGCACGAGATGTTAATCCCTGATTTGTTTAGAAATTTTCATTAAGAACAAGATATATCATATTGATGAAATTTATATTCCTTTATTTTCATAACCAAGATTAAAAATAGTAAGGTGATAACATGTTTCATTTTTTCTTTATGACGTTCTCAAAATTTTGTAAGCTCCTTCTTAATCTTATAGTCATGATAGTTTTTGTGAGATCCCCCTTAATCTTATAATCAAGATGTTTTAAGGATTCTAAGGTCACAAAAAATATTAGATCATAAAAAGTTATGCACTAAAATTTTTATTTTCAATATACTATGATGAAGTGTAGTAAAATGATGTACAAATGAGCATTTTGTCAAGCTTATTTTAGGCTGACCTTGACTTCGACCATAGCGCCGCTTGGTCAAATTTGATTTCAACCAAGAGGTAATTTCTGTAGATTTCCAATTTGAACACTTATATGTGAAGTATACTTTCTGTAGATTTTTAATTTAAAATGCATTTGTGCCATGAATTTTTACTGTTTATGCAAAATTCCATCTTCATATGAGCTGAATCATAATGCTCAAAAACAATATCCATTTATGGTTTGTATATATGGATCAAAGATTATTTTAGAAAAACTAATGAAACACAATGATCATGGCACAATTATTATGATAAAACAGTAAAAGTATATCCATAATACAATGATTAAGATAGAAGCATATAATTACAATGATTATGATCATTTATTTCAATACACATGGTTCTTATATAGATAGACCAAGAAATGCTTAGGAAAAAACATGTGGATAGAATATCAATTTCCTTGATTAAACTAAACCATTTAGAGGATAAGCCAAAATAATCTTATTCATGGTTCATAAATTTTTAAATTTAAGACAAACCACGAACATGCTTATTAAAATTTTTCAAAACAATGAAGAAAGTATGTTCAATATCAATTTTCATATATCACTTTTGCAATATGTTTAAGAATTTCATATTCATAAGGTTATACCTTCTTTCAACAATTTATGATTCAAAAGATCAATATGTTTTGAATTAAGATGGTCTCTAAGATTCACTCTTGATTTGCATATTAAATCAATCATTAAAAACAAATTGATAGCAAACTACATTAATTAAAGCATGTTCAGTAGAACTTGGTTCGGTCGAACTTTTTTGTTGACCGAATTTATCTCAGTCGACATTTTTCTCGACCGAGAATTTTGTTGTTTGTACAAATTTTATCAGATTTGTTGCAGACTTCAGATAGTAACCTGCTCGGTCGACTATTTCTCAACCGACCGTGTTCTCAATCGAATAGTTTCTCAATCGAGAATATTTTTGTACCGTTTCAGAACTGTTTTCTATAATTGATTCCAAGTAAAACAAGAACTTGAAAGTTAAATCTCGATTGTGTTGAGATATGACATTTTTATATCAAGAATCAGTTTAGGTCAACTCTCAACTAGTCAAATTCAAACTTCTAAGTATTAGGAACCCAAGATAGATCATCATTCCATTTCTTCTTGACATCTAATTTTGCTTGATCTAGCTTAGATAACAAATAATCTCTTTCTTTCACAATAATATCATAATGTAGATGTGTACACAAAATAGGTTGTTTTTGAAGATCATTTACTTGAGTTTGCAAGTTTAACTTTTTGAGGGAAAGAAGATTGCAATTTGCTTCTACAAATGTCAGCTTAATGTCATAATCTTCAATAACCTTTTTGAGATCTTCATTTTTAGATGTGAGAGCAAGAAGTTTAGCATTTAACTCATCATTTACTTTATTTGATTTCTTAAATTTCTTCTTGCACTCAATATATTTCTCATGTGTATCTTGAAGACTAGAAATTAGATCTTCTATTGGTAGATAAAAAAGACTTACCTCTTCTTCTTCTTCTTCTTCTTCTTCATTTGTTGTAGCAATAAGGCATTCTACTTCTTCTTTTCCATCATCACTATCATCACTTGAATCATCCCATGCAGCTTTATATGCTCTTTCTTTCTTTTTGTGAGATGATTTCTTCCCTTTCGTGAGTTTTGGGCAATCACCTTTCATGTGTCCCTTTTTGCCACATTCAAAGCACCTGGAAGAAGAAACACTAGAAGTTTTGTTAGTTTCAAAACTTTTATACTGCTTACCATTTACAATGAGAGTTTCTTCTTCACTATCATCTTCACTTCTGTCATGACTAATCTTGGGATGCTTTGAATGCAATGTCCTTCTTTTTCCCTTGTTGAAGTTCATGTTCTCGTCTTTCTTCCTCTTCTAAAATTGCCTCATGTGCTTCTAGGTTTCCAATAAGTTGTTCCATCCTTAGCCGGGTGAGAACATTTTCTTCTTCAATAGTAGTCACCTTGGGATTGTATTTGGGAGGAAGATACCTAAGGATTTTTGATACTTGATCTTCTTTAGCTATTACTTTGCCTAAAGCATTCAAACCATTTACAATAGAAGAAAATTTTGCATACATTTCACTGATAGACTCATTTTGATCAATACGAAACTGTTCAAATTTTTGCTTAAGCATTCCGATTTTAAAGTTCTTAACTTGAAAAGTTCCTTCATAAGTTATGGAGAGTCTATGCCATATTTCATATGTCATTTGACAATTTGATATTCTATTGAATTCACCAACAGAAATTGAACAATAGAGTATATTTACATCTTTTGCATTCATTTGGGTTGATCTTACCGTATTAGCATCCCAATTTCCATACTCCATTTGAGGAAGTTCATATGGTGTTGACACCATTCTCTAGAAATCCCAGTTGATTCCTTGGAAGTAGAACTGCCTCCTCCTCTTCTAGTAGGTGTATTAGTGCCATAAAAAGTGGGAAGTCTAGCCACGAGTGTTCCTTCCAAGTTGAGGTTGTTGAGTACCCCGTCACCCATTCTTCAAGACTTTGTTAGAGTTCCTTGAAGCCCTACTCTCATACCAATTGAAAAACCACTAGAGGGGGGGTGAATAGGGTTTTATGGATATTTTAACAAAAATTTAACCAAAACAAGCAACCACAAAAATATTGGATAAGGGGACAAGGATTTAGAGTGGTTCCAACCTTAGAAAATACTAAGGCAGTCAATCCACTACCCGGTTGCTTACCCAACTGGGATTTTGAAAGTATTTAATTTTATTACCTCGCAAGAATGTTACATAAAATTAAAACACTACCTAACCCTTCCGACAGCCTTCACCTAGAAGTAGTCTCACCAACCTCGAAGCAACCTTCCTTGAAGTAACCTCAAGCTCCCCTTGAAGTAGCCTTCCTCTTGAAGTAGCTTCCCGTTGAGACAACCTTCTTGAAGTAGTCCAAAGTCCACCTTCTCCACTGAAAAGATCCTTCTCCACATGAGAAGTCAAACCCTCTCCAATCTGCAACCTCCAACCCTAGGAGTAGTAAGGAGAGTACAAAGGATAAAAAGGAACAAGAAGGAAAAATAGAAATTACAATACCACTTGTAGCACAAGGCTTGAAGTCCTATATCAAGCGTTTTGATCTCCTAACCAATTTATATGGAAGTTTAGGTGCAGTGGGTAGGAGATGCTAGCCTATAGGACACGAATTTTGAGCAAAGGAAATGAATAGCCAATGTTGGAGTTTCTCAATTGCTCACAAGAATGAATAGCCAATTGCAAGTATTTTGCTCAAGTGTAGCACAAGTGTGTTTTAGGTGTCCTAAGGCTTGTCCTATTTTTAGGAATGGCCTATGAATGCTTAAGGACATTCTAGACACTTTCTAGGAGGTTCTTAGTGCTCAACTAGTCATTAGGTAACCATTAGTTGATTCGACAATGACAAGTTAATTAATTCTAAAAAGCGCAGACAGAGACATTCTCGGTCGAAGATTTGTCGACCGAGAGTCCTAGTTGGTCAAGGACTTGTCGACCGAGGGACTGTCTGTAGCAACGTTCTGACCCAACTTCCAACAACTTTGTCTGCTGTGTCTAACGGCTATTTGGGTCATTCTCAGTCGAAGAGTTTGTCGACCGAGAGTGTCTCGGTCGAGAAGTCTGTCGACCGAGAATGACTCTATTTCAATGTTTTAAACTATGTACTAAGTGTGTGTATGAGTGTGCAGTTGTGACAATATTGTAGGGGATGACCTATCTAAGTGTTGTGATTGACTAGGGAAGATCTAAACGCTTGATATACATGATATCTATGTACTTGTACATTATATACTTGTACAAGTATTTACATTTGATTACAATCATGAATTAAAGCAATTTGAGCATATAGATCTTCCACGTTTTTGTCATCCACCTAATTCCTACGACACTCAAGTAGCATGTTAGATACACAAGAATGAAATGTTTGCCATCATCGAAACAAAGGGATTATAATAATCTCCAATTTAGCCAACAATCTCCCCCTTTTTGAAGATGACAAATATTTCCTAAATATATAAGGAAATATAAATCATATGAGTTTCATACCTAGAGTTTACCTTTTGTAGCCATTCTCTTGTTTTACAAGTGTGTATTGGCTTGAGTTTTATGAAACTCATTTTACTGTATGTTTTCAGTTTATATTATTTCTCCCCCTTTATCATTTCAAAAAGATATCCAAGAAAATCATTTTTATTTCTCCCCCTTAATTTTATGCTATGCTCCCCCTAAATAAGATATTTTGTTTTAAAAATAGGGATTAATATAAATGTAAACCATTTATTGTCGAATTTAGCCACAATTTGTTTCTCAATCATTTGCAAAGGATGTTAAGCCTTGAAATGATATGAGATCCTTTTAGATCTATGGCATATGTATTTTGATTTCTCATCCATTTTATACGGGATGTTAAGCCTTGATAATGATATGAGATTCCCTTAAGCTCATGTTGGATACATATTGATTTCTCATCCATTTTGCAAGGGATGTTAAGCCCTGAAAATGACATGAGAGCCTTTTAAGCTTATAGTAGAGTACATGAAAAGTATCTCTAACCAAATGCACGAGTTGTTAAGCCCTGATTTGTTTAGAAAATTCCATTAAGAACAAGATATATCACATTCATGAAATTTATGTTCCTTTATTTTCATAACCAAGATTAAAAATACTAAGGTCATAACATGTTTCATCTTTTCTTTATGACGTTCTCAAAATTTTGTAAGCTCCTTCTTAATCTTATAGTCATGATAGTTTTTGTGAGCTCCCCCTTAATCTTATAATCAAGATGTTTTAAGGATTCTACGGTCACAAAAAATATCAGATCATAAAAAGTTATGCACTAAATATTTTGTTTTCAATATACTAATATAAAGTGCAGTAAAATGATGTAATAATAAAAAATTTGCCAAGATTATTTTACGTCGACCTTGACTTCGACCATAGCGCCCCTTGGTCAAATTTGATTCAACCAAAAGGCAATTTCTGCAGATTTCTAATTTGAACACTTATATGTGAAGTATAATTTCTGCAGATTTTTAATTTAAAATGCATTTGTGCCATGCATTTTTACTGTTTATGCAAAATGCCATCTTCATATCAGCTGAATCATAATGATCAAAAACAATATCCATTTATGGTTTGTATATATGGATCAAAGTTTATTTTAGACAAACTAATGAAACACAATGATCATGGCACAATAATTATGATAAAATAGTAGAAGTATATCCATAATACAATGATCAAGATAGAGGCATATAATTGCAATGATTATGATAATTTATTTCAATACACATGGTTCTTATATAGATAGACCAAGAAATGCTTAGGAAAAACCATATGGATAGAACAACAATTTCCTTGATTAAACTAAACCATTTAGATGATAAGCCAAAATAAGAGATAAGCCAAAATAATCTTATTCATGGTTCATTAATTTTTAAATTTAAGACAAACAACGAACATGCTTATTAAACTTTTTCAAAACAATGAAGAATGTATGTTCAATATCAGTTTTCATATATCACTTTTGCAATATGTTTAAGAATTTCATATTCATAAGTTTATACCTTCTTCCAAAAATTTATGATTGAAAAGATCAATATGTTTTGAATTTAAGAACGATCTCTAAGATTCACTCTTGATTTGCATATTAAATCAATCATTAATAACAAATTGATAGCAAACTAGATTAATTAAAGCATGTTCAGCAGAACTTGGTTCGGTTGAACTTTTTTGTCGACCGAATTTATCTCGGTCTCCATTTTTCTCGACCGAGAATGTTGCTGTTTGTACAGATTTTATCAAATTTGTTGCAGACTTCAAAAAATAACCTGCTCGGTTGACTATTTCTCGACCGACCGTGTTCTCAGTCGAACAGTTTCTCGACCGAGAATATTTCTATACTGTTTCAGAACTATTTTTTGTAATTGTTTCCAAGTAAAACAAGAATATGAAAGTTAAATCCCAATTGTGTTGAGATATGACATTTTTATATGAAGAATCAGTTTAGGTCAAATCTTAAATAGTCAAATTCAAACTTCTAAGTTTTAAGAACCCAAGCTAGATCATCATTCCTTTTCTTATTGATATCTAATTTTTCTTGATCTAGAATAGATAACAAAGAATCTCTTTCTTTTACAATAATATCATAATCTAGATGTGTACCCAAAATAGGTTGTTTTTGAAGATCATTTACTTGAGTTTACAAGTTTAACTTTTCGAGGGAAAGAAGATTGCAATTTTCTTCTACAGATTTCAGCTTAATATCATAATCTTCAATAACCTTTTTGAGATCTTCATTTTCAGATGTGAGAGCAAGAAATTTAACATTTAACTCATCATTTAGTTTATTTGATTTATTAAATTTATTCTTGCACTCAATATATTTCTCATGTGTATCTTGAAGACTAGCAATTAGATCTTCTTTTGGCAGATAAAAAAGACTTACCTCTTCTTCTTCTTCTTCATTTGTTGTCGCAATAAGACATTCTACTTGTTCTTTTCCATCATCACTTTCATCACTTGAATCATCCCATGCAGCTTGATATGCTCTTTCTTTCTTTTTGTGAGATGATTTCTTCCCTTTCTTGATTTTTGTGCAATAACCTTTCATGTGTCCCTTTTTTCCACATTCAAAGCACCTGGAAGAAGAAACACTAGAAGTTTTGTAAGTTTTAAAACTTTTATATTGCTTACCATTTACAATGAGAGTTTCTTCTTCACTATCGTCTTCACTTGTGTCATGACTAATCATGGTTGATGCTTTCAATGCAATGTCCTTCTTTTTCCCTTGTTGAAGTTCACGTTCCCATCTTTCTTCGACTTCTAAAGTTGCCTCATGTGCTTTTAGGTTGCCAATAAGTTGTTCCATCCTTGGCCGGGTGAGATCATTTTCTTCTTCAATAGCAGTCACCTTGGGCTTGTATTTGGTAGGAAGAGACCTAAGGATTTTTGATACTTGATCTTCTTCAGCGATTAGTTTTCCTAAAGCATTCAAACCATTTACAATAGAAGAAAATTTTGCATACATTTCACTAATAGACTCATTTTGATCCATACGAAACTTTTCAAATTTTTGCTTAAGCATTCCAATTTTAAAGTTCTTAACTTGAACAGTTCCTTCATAAGTTATGGAGAGTCTATGCCATATTTCATATGCCATTTCACAATTTGATATTCTATTGAATTCACCAACGGAAATTGAACAATAGAGTATACTTACAACTTTTGCATTCATTTGGGCTGATCTTACCGTATTAGCATCCCAATTTGCATACTCCATTTGAGGAAGTTCATATGGAGTTGACACCATTCTCCATAAATCCCAGCTGATTCCTTGGAATTAGAATTGCATCCTCCTCTTCCAGTAGGTGTAGTTAGTGCCATCAAAAGCTAGAGGTCTATCCACGAGTGTTCCTTCCAAGTTGAGGTTGTTGAGTACCCCATCACCCATTCTTCAAGACATTGTTAGAGTTCCTTGAAGCCCTGCTTTGATACCAATTAAAAAACTACTAGAGGGGGGGTGAATAGGGTTTTATGGATATTTTAACAAATAATTTAACCAAAACAAGCAACCACAAAAATATTGGACTAGGGGACAAGGATTTAGAGTGGTTCCAACCTTAGAAAATACTAAGGCAGTCAATCCACTACCCGGTTGCTTACCCAACTGAGATTTTGAAAGTATTTAATTTTATTACCTCGCAAGGATGTTACATAAATTTACAATGCTTTCACCAAACCCTTCAGACAGACTTCACCTAGAAGTAGTCTCACCAACCTCAAAGCAGCCTTCCTTGAAGTAACCTCAAGCTCCCCTTGAAATAGCTTACATCTGGAAGTAGCTTCCCGTTAAGAAAGCCTTCTTGAAGTAGTCCAAAGTCCACCTTCTCCACCGAGAAGACCCTTCTCCACCTAAGAAGTCAATCCCTCTCCAATGCGCAGCCTCCAACCCTAGGAGTAGCAAGTAGAGTACAAAGGATAAAAAGGAACAAGAAGGAAAAATAGAAATTACAATACCACTTGTAGCACAAGGCTTGATGTCCTATATCAAGCGTTTTGATCTCCTCACCAATGTATATGGAAGTGTAGGTGCAGTGGGTAGGAGATTCTAGCCTATAGGACACGAATTTGGAGCAAAGGAAATGAATAGCCAATGTTGGAGTTGCTCAATTGCTCCCAAGAATGAATAGCCAAATGTAAGTATTTTGCTCAGGTGTAGCACAAGTGTGTTTTAGGTGTCCTAAGGCTTGTCATATTTATAGGAATGGCCTATGAATGCTTAAGGATGTTCTAGACACTTTCTAGGGGGTTCTTAGTGATCAACTAGCTATTAGGTAACCATTAGTTGCTTTAACAACGACACGTTAATTAATTCTGAAAAGTGCAGACAGAGACATTCTCGGTCAAAGATTTTTCGACCGAGAGTCCTAGTCGGTCGAGGACTAGTGGACCTAGGGACTGTCTATAGCAACGTTCTTATCCAACTTCCAACTACTTTGTCTGATGTGTCTAACAGCTATTTGAGTCATTCTTGGTCGAAGAGTTTGTCGACTGAGAGTGTCTCGGTAGAGAAGTTTGTCGACCGAGAATGACTTTGTTTCAATGTTTTAAACTAAGTACTAAGTGTTTGTATGAGTGTGCAGTTGTGACACTATTGTAGGGGATGACCTATCTAAGTGTTGTGATTGACTAGGGAAGATCTAAACACTTGATTTACATGATATCTAAGTACTTGTACATTATACAATTGTACAAGTTTTTACATTTGATTACAATCATGAATTAAAGCAATTTGAGCATATAGATCTTCCAAGTTGTTTGTCATCCACCTAATTCCTGCAACACTCAAGTAGCACTTTAGATCCACAAGAATGAAATGTTTGTCATCATCGAAACAAAGGGATTATAATAATGTCCAATTTAGCCAACAATCTCCCCCTTTTTGAAGATGACAAACATTTCCTAAATATAAAATAAGGAAATATAAATCATATGAGTTTCATACCTGAGTTTACCTTTTGTAGCCATTCTCTTGTTTTGCAAGTGTGTACTGGCCTGAGTATTATGAAACTCATTTTACTTTATGCTTTCGGTTTATATTATTTCTCCCCCTTTGTCATTTCAAAAAGATATCCAAGAAAATCATTTTTATTTCTCCCCCTTAATTTTATGCTATGCTCCCCCTAACTAAGATATTCAGTTTTAATAATAGGGATTAATATAAATGTAAACCATTTATTTTCGAATTTAGCCACAATTTGTTTCTCAATCATTTGCAAAGGATGTTAAGCCTTGAAATGATATGAGATCCTTTTAGATCTATGACATATGTATTTTGATTTCTCATCCATTTTACACGGGATGTTAAGGCATAAAAATGATATGAAATTCCCTTAAGCTCATGATGGATACATATTGATTTCTCATCCATTTGCAAGGGATGTTAAGCCTTGAAAATGACATGAGAACCTTTTAAGATTATAGTAGAGTACATGAAAAGTATCTCTAACCAAATGCATGGGATGTTAAGCCCTGATTTGTTTAGAAAATTTCATTAAGAACAAGATATATCACATTCATGAAATTTATATTCCTTTGTTTTCACAACCAAGATTAAAAATACTAAGGTCATAACATGTTTCATCTTTTATTATGACGTTCTCAAAATTTTGTAAGCTCCTTCTTAATCTTATAGTTAGGATAGTTTTTGTGAGCTCCCCCTTAATCTTATAATCAACATGTTTTAAGGATTCTAAGGTCACAAAAAATATTAGATCATAAAAAAGTTATGCACTAAAAATTTTGTTTTGAATATACTATGATGAAGTGCAGTAAAATGATGTACAAATAAGCATTTTGTCAAGCTTATTTTAGGTCGACCTTGACTTCGACCATAGCGCCCCTTGGTCAAAATTTGATTTCAAGCAAGAGGCAATTTCTGCAGATTTCCAATTTGAACACTTATATGTGAAGTATAATTTCTGTAGATTTTTAATTTAAAATGCATTTGTGCCATGAATATTTATTGTTTATGCAAAATGCCATCTTCATATGAGCTGAATCATAATGATCAAAAACAATATCCATTTATGGTTTGTATATATGGATCAAAGATTATTTTAGACAAACTACTGAAACACAATGATCATGGAACAATAATTATGATGAAACAGTAGAAGTATATCCATAATACAATGATCAAGATAGAAGCATATAATTACAATGATTATGATCATTTATTTCAATACACATGGTTCTTATATAGATAGACCAAGAAATGCTTAGGAAAAAACAAGTGGATAGAAAAACAATTTCCTTGATAAAACTAACCCATTTAGTGGATAAGACAAAATCATCTTATTCATGGTTCATAAATTTTTAAATTTAAGACAAACCACAAACATGCTTATTAAACTTTTTCAAAACAATGATGAAAGTATGTTCAACATCAATTTTCATATATCACTTTTGCAATATGTTTAAGAATTTCATATTCATAAGGTTATACCTTCTTTCAACAATTTATGATTCAAAAGATCAATATGTTTTGAATTAAGATGGTCTCTATGATCCACTCTTGATTTGCATATTAAATCAATCATTACTAACAAATTGATAGCAAACTAGATTAATTAAAGCATGTTCAACAGAACTTGGTTCAGTGAAACTTTTTTGTTGACTAAATTTATCTCGGTCGACGTTTTTCTCGACCGAGAATGCTACTGTTTGTACAAATTTTATCAGATTTGTTGCAGACATCAAATAGTAACCTGCTCGGTCGACTATTTCTTGACCGACCGTGTTCTCGGTCGAACAGTTTCTCAACCAAGAATATTTCAGTACTGTTTCCGAACTATTTTCTATAATTGTTTTCAAGTAAAACAAGAATATGAAAGTTAAATCTCAATTGTGTTGAGATATGACATTTGTATATTGTGATGGCCCGAATTCTAGGGTTTGATACCCAATATGATATTTTAGGACCATGAGTGTTCTATAGGTGGTTGAAATTAGTTGAGGAATAGATCACCTAATTTTGAAATATCTTCAACTGAAATAGAGTGATTAAAGGTGTAATTGGTGATTATAAAACTGAATTGATTTCAACTATGGTATATGTGCTCATGAGGTCAAGAGGTCCATTTGGTAGTCATAACAAATTCAAGGGTCCATTGATGAGTTTTAATGTATGTTAAGATCATATCAAGTGTTGTTACATGTGTCAGACCGATATTTAATAATTAACTAAATTGAATTCAAGGTTTGTACATAATATAAGGTTGTTATAATAATCTATTTTCATGACCAAAAAATTGTTTTGTGTCTCGAAACTTATATAAGAGACAATAAGATATTGTAAGCCTATGTCTAAAATTGCAAAATGTTTGGGGATTTCTATAGAAAGATATAGTTGATTGAAGCTGAGGAGATTACTGGTTTAAAATGCTATGGAACTTTCATAAAATGAACAAATGGGTGACGAGTTATAAGAGTATGGTTTTATAATCTAGCTCGTGACATCAGTGTCATGCTAGTTCAGTTTTCCTTCTACTTGGGTGTGGCCTAAAGCATGGCAGGGTGGCGTGATCCCAAGCCCTCCACCAGCTGGATCGGATGGCAGATCCTCATCCTCAACCTCCGACTAAAAAGAGCTGAAGCCTGACCGAGTTGTGATCTTCAGTGGCCTGAGAACAATAGCATAGCAGCCTAGGATAATTTGAGTGTGGGAAGAGATCTGCAATATCTGGAACTAGCCAACGACCCCTCGAAGTAAGGCATATGTGGTGGGATGCGAGAGTTTCATCCTTTGTCCTTACTACGCACTCCACTCCTTCTCCATCTCCACTCACAATAGCAGAAGAGGGTGAGACAGAGGGCTAAATCGAAAAGGATTTCTGGGGGAAAACAATACTCGATCTCTAGAAAGGCAAGGATGGCTTAGCTTCATTGCATGGAGCCCTAGATGGGACTCCCAATCTCTTCCTAGTTGCAGATGGCAGAGCGGCCTGGAGGGCATGTTTCCACCTCCATGCCATGCCCTTATCTCTCTCTCTCGAGTTCCTAGAATCTGGGTGCAACTCTCAGTTGCTTCAGGTAATGGTGATATGGGTCCTTTTGCAGATGCCCAATCTGCCCACTGATCACTGATTCTACCTACAACTGCTAGTCGAGTCGTGTTTCGAGGGCTGTAAGCGATCGTGACCTAGCCACCATTGACCCATTCGGATGTTCCAAGCACACCCGCAGGGGATGGAAGGTCCTGTCCTTGGCTCGCTCTGGCCAACAAGAAGGCACGACGATGGCGATTTCACGCCCAGGTCAGGACACACACGACAGAGTCGCGAGAGAAGGAGTCGGGGATGGCTTGTTGTTGGGGCGATCTTGATGGAGGTGGATGCTACCTTGGCGAGTGACGGAGAGGGTAGAACCCTCTCTGGCCACCGGAGCCCAAGCATCTGTGGGGCTGCACTCACACCGCTGAACAGCACAGGCGGCACCCATATAGAGAACGCAGTCGACGGCTTCACGCTCCAACTAGGGGAAGCCCAATAAGGGCAGATCGGGAAGAGAGGAGGAGCCAGACCTATTAGCATGGGAGACAAGTACTTATCTTGCATCCATGATTCCTCGCCTGAGGACTTGTTTGTGGTGGTGCCCAGGTCAGAGGATGGGACCTCACGTAGGAGCAGGAGTCATATCTTTTTCGTGAGGGCGAAGCCGTCCAGAACACCCTCAAACTAACTGGCTCACCAGCTAAAGCAAGCGGTCTAGACAGAAAGCCAACTGGCTCATCAAGTCAACACTGGTGGATTTCTCACAAGGCCCACATGGCGAGATCTAAGGTCTCTGTCCTACAATCTAACGACCATAGAAATTACAGACAAGGTAAATCTCTTTTGATATTCCAGAAATATATCTCATCTTAGAAAATGCACTATAAATAGAACCAATATCAAATAAATCCCCCCGAAAATATCCCTAGACTCAGAAAAATGCCTAGTTTATTATAAGCAAGTTAAATCAGACCTTTGAAGCAGTATTATGGTTGATTTTTCATTTACAAGATGATGCTTCTCTTAAGATTATTGGAATAGTATAATCAACATATAGTGGCCATAAAACCTAGAAATATTACTCTTGAACACTAATATAGTTTGGATACTAAATACAACTTTTGATATTAATGAAATTTCCAAATACTAGGTCTTTTGATATTAGAATGGAATTAGATGCTTTTAACCTCATATTAATTCTAGAAAATAGGTAAATCATCAGAAAAATATGAAATCTAAACCAGACCCTTAGAATGACATCTAGATCGCTATAAAAATACCAGATACACATTTTAGATCAGTAACACCTAGATTTGACCTAAATCCTAAATTGAACCTAAATACAATTAATAATGATGAACCTTGTATTAATGATGCTCAATTATATTAAATCAGGTCATGGACAATGTTCTAGATGATCGTGGATATGTGAGGAATATCTGAACTCAGGTACGTGGATATAATTATATGACTAGATTTTCTAGATGTTAAATATATGTACTTGGTTGCTTGTATTTGAAATACATTGTTGGATGTAGATCTATATGTACTGTCATTTCCGCCTTGAACAATAAGAATACTAGAGAAAGAAAATGGAATGTAGTTACTGATGGTTCATTAATCTCCCTATTATAGAGGGAAATTATTAATGTAAACTAGCACCTCCCTAATGGTACAAGGTACGCGGGGAGATCCCTAATGGTACAAGGTATGCAGGGATAGGGCCCAATAATATATGTTTGAGCTAAGTTCACCATAGTAATACATGTCCATTGAAAAATGATTAAGAACTTGGGTTTACCTGATTTTCTGCCATTAAATAATGTTTCTTTCTCTCTTTCTTCTTTTTCAAGTATTTTCAATATGCCAGCATAGTATAGCTCTTTAATTCCACGTACCAACTTTTGTTGATGATTTTTGTTTCTCGTATTTTCTAGGTCCAAAGCTAGAATGGGATAAAGGAATAAGATTTGAGCAATTTGTATAGGTTGTACCTGTTTTCTAAGATCCTGCTAGCATACATGCTCATAGACTTATAAAATTTCTCTTTCAATATACAACTGTAATTCATGTTGTAATAATGTTCATGTTGAATGTTGTGAATGTTATGGTGTATGTCTATTGTTGTACGTTCATGTATGCGTATTTTGCTTCCGCATCGCTCTCTGATATGATTGGATGATGTTTTCGGATTCTGACCTTTCATTCCCTATATGTTTTCGGATTCTGACCTCTCATTCCCAATAGGGTATGGAGAAGCCAAAATTTGGGGATGTCACAATTGGTATCAGAGCATGAACAATAGCTACACCGAATAATTGCTCACCATGAAACATAAAAACTAAATTTCACCTTCCACATTAAACCCTAGAAACTTAGTAAGTTGTTCTAATGGAATAAGGTTTGACTTAGCCTCTAAGTTAGAACCTAGATGTTCGAGAACTAGGTTTAGACAAGTGTCTGAAACCCTTTCCATATAGATCTCATATGTATTGGGTAGCTACACTAGTCTACACCTTGTTATCACCATCTCAATAGGTGACATGGCACTATACTATTTACTGTGTGTGGGACACTCATTTTGCTAATTTGGTTTTGTTTTCCAATCGGCTTGAGCCTCGATAGTTTTCTCTATCATCTGCCTTCTCGGAGAAAAACTATATAATATTTTATTAACTATATGTAAATATAAAAATGTGTCCCTCACACTGGAGAGTAGTTAGTGTTCATGCAATCTAAGTGAAAGGGAGTGACATCAGTCTAGAAGAGAGAATAGATCTAGATTAGATGTCTTGAGCCTCATAAGGTTATGTGATAGATAGATAGATAAAAGAAAGATGAAGGAAATAAATATATAGAATCTTATCTAAGTTTGATCTCTGATGGTATAAGTTTCCTTATAAAGATTTAAATTGTATACTAGTTGAATCCAAATTTGGAGAATTTAAGCAAAATTTATGATGATGAAAGTACATTCCCTTTTCTTATTTAAGATAAGCTAAGTTAAGATAAAGTTGAATATGCATGAGACAAAAGCTCTTCTACAAAGGAGGACATATAGTGTTAGGACAATATATGTGGTGAACTCCAGAGAGAGTGAGACCCACAAGGAGAGGGTCATAGGACCTACCCTACAATATATGAAAAATATGAGATAATGTGAAATGATGTGTCCTAAGCTGAGTTACTCTTGAGTAGATGAGTTGAGTCCTTTTGCATGACTCAATCCGATATGTGAGAGTTGGGGTTTAAAACAAAATTATGGGTAGGTGACTCTTAATGAGAAAGTCAATCCTTCCGATTGAATTAGGTCTTAGCTTGAGTGGCATATGTTTGTGAATTGCATCATTAGCTGCAAGTGAGGTGATATATGAATTGTGGTTCTTGGAGTAAAATACATTGTGCATAAGATACTCACACATGTAGTCCCTTCTTCTTCTTCTTCTTCTCTTTCTGAATATATGATGCTAGAAACTTCACTTGAGCTAGATAGATGATGTATATATGTGGAGTCACTCATAGAATCTTGGCCTATGCTATATTCCCTTCCTATGTGTACATGTAATATCCAATTTTTAAATCATGATAAGATTGACTAAGTATATTCTCTTTCCCTTCATATCATTCAAGAAACATATAATTTTGAAATCATGATCTTGAAATGAAGATGTCCTTGTTTCATAGATTATAAGATCAGAAATATAGTTCCTGACCTCAACACTTCTAAATATGTGCTTCTAGTTTGAAGACAAGTCTCATACAATCAGGTGAAAAATCTAGTATGTAATTATGAAAATCATTTCCCTCTAATGCTGAAATTTTTTTTGTATGATGTTGATGATAAATCACATTAAAGATGTTAAGTCTAAAAGTTCCAATAAATAATGATAAGAAACCTTGATATCACCATGATTGAGATATTTGTTGAATTTTGAGGACGAAATTCCTTTTAAGATGGGGTGAATGTGATGGCCCCAATTCTAGGGTTTGATACCCAATATGATATTTGAGGACCATGAGTGTTCTATAGGTGGTTGAAATTAGTTGAGGAATAGATCACCTAATTTTGAAATATCTTCAACTGAAATAGAGTGATTAAAGGTGTAATTGGTGATTATCAAACTGAATTGAGTCCAACTATGGTATATGTGCTCATGAGGTCAAGAGGTCCATTTGGTAGTCATAAAAAATTCAAGTGTCCATTGATGAGTTTTAATGTATGTTAAGATCATATCAAGTGTTGTTACATGTGTCAGACCAATATTTGATAATTAACTAAATTGAATTCAAGGTTTGTACATAATATAAGGTTGTTATAAGAATCTATTTGCTTGACCAATTAATTGTTTTGTGTCTCGAAACTTATATAAGAGACAATAAGATATTGTAAGCCTATGTCTAAAATTACAGGATGTTTGGGGACTTCTATTGAAAGATATAGTTGATTGAAGTTGAGGAGATTAATGGTTTAAAATGCTATGGAACTTTCATAAAATGAACAAATGGGTGACGAGTTATAAGAGTATGGTTTTATAATCTAGCCCATGACATCACTGTCATGCTGGTTTAGTTTTCCTTCTACTTGGGCGTGGCCCAAAGCATGGCAGAGTGGCGTGATCCCAAGCCCTCCACCAGCTAGATCGGATGGCAGATCCTCATCCTCAACCTCTGACTAAAATGGAGCTGAAGCCTGACCGAGTTATGATCTTCAGTGGCTTGAGAATGATAGCATAGCAGCCTAGGATAATTTGAGTGTGGGAAGAGATCCGCAATATCTGGAACTAGCCAACGACCCCTCGAAGTAAGGCATATGTGGTGGTATGCGAGAGTTTCATCCTTCGTCCTTACTACGCACTCCACTCCTTCTCCATCTCCACTCACAATAGAAGAAGGGGGTGAGATAGAGGGCTGAATCGAAAAGGATTTCTGGGGGAAAACAATACCCGATCTCTGGAAAGGCAAGGATGGCTTAGCTTCATTGTGTGGAGCCCTAGATGGGACTCCTGATCTCTTCCTAGTTGCAGATGGCAGAGCGACCTGGAGGGCATGTTTCCACCTCCACGCCATGCGCTTATCTCTCTCTCTCGAGTTCCTAGAATCTGGTTGCAACTCTCAGCCGCTTGAGGTAAAGGTGATATGGGTCCTTTTGTAGATGCCCAATCTACCCACCGATCACTGATTCTACCTACAACTGCTACCCGAGTCGGGTTTTGAGGGCAGTAAGCGATCGTGACCTAGCCGCCATTGACCCATTTGGAGGTTCCAAGCACACTCGCAGGGGATGGAAGGTCATGTCCTTGGCTCGTGCTGGCCAACAAGAAGGCACGACGATGGCGATTTCATGCCCACGTCAGGACACACACGACAGAGTCGTGAGAGAAGGAGTCAGGGATGGCCTATTGTTGGGGCGATAGCAGATGGGACCTCACGCAGGAGCATGACTCATATCTTTTTCGTGAGGGCGAAGCCATCCAGAACACCCTCAAACTATCCAGCTCACCAGCTAAAGCAAGCGGTCTAGACAAAAAGCCAAATGGCTCATCAAGCAACACTGGTGGATTTATCGCAAGGCCCACATGGCAAGATCTAAGGTCTCTGTCCTACAATCTGACGGCCATAGAAATTACAGACAAGGTAAATCTCTTTTGATATTCTAGAAATATATCTCATCTTAGAAAATGCAATATAAATAGAACCAGTATCAAATAAATCCCCCACAAAATATCCCTAGACTCAGAAAAATGCCTAGTTTATTATAAGCAAGTTAAATCAGACCTTTTTAGTGGTATTATGGTTGATTTTTCATTTACAAGTTGATGCTTCTTTTAATATTATTGGAATAATATAATCAACATATAGTGGCCATAAAACCTGAAAATATAACTCTTTAACACTAATATAGTTTGGATACTAAATACAACCTTTGATCTTAATGAAATGTCCAAATACAAGGTCTTTTGATATTAGAATGGAATTAGATGCTTTTAACCTCATATTAATTCTAGAAAATAGGTAAATCATCAGAAAAATATGAAATCTTAACCAGACCCTTAGAATGACATCTGGATCACTATAAAAATACCAGAGACACATTTTAGATCAGTAACACCTAGATTTGACCTAAATCCTAAATTGAACCTAAATACTATTAATAATGATGAAACTTGTATTAATGATGCTCAATTATATTAAATCAGGTCATGGACAAAGTTCTAGATGATCGTGGATATGTGAGGAATATCTGAACTCATGTACGTGGATATAATTATATAACTAGATTTGTTGGATGTTAAATATATGTACTTGCTTGCTTGTATTTGAAATACATTGTTGGATGTAGATCTATATGTATTGTCATTTCCGCCTTGAACAATAAGAATACTAAAGAAAGAAAATGGAATGTAGTTACTGATGGTTCATTAATCTCCCTATTATAGAGGGAAAGTATTAATGTAAACTAGCACCTCCCTAATGGTACAAGGTACGCGGGGAGATCCCTAATGGTACAAGGTACGTGGGGATAGGGCCCAATAATATATGTTTGTGCTAAGTCCACCATAGTAATACATGTCCATTAAAAAATGATTAAGAACTTGGGTTTACCTAATTTTCTGCCATTAAATAATGTTTCTTTCTCTCTTTCTTCTTTTTCAAGTATTTTCAATATGCCAGCATAGTATAGCTCTTTAATTCCACATACCAACTTTTGTTGATGATTTCTGTTTCTCATATTTTCTAGGTCCAAAGCTAGAATGGGATAAAGGAATAAGATGTGAGCAAGTTGTATAGGTTGTACCTATTGTTTAAGATCATGCTAGCATACATGTTCATAGACTTGTAAAATTTCTATTTCAATATACAACTGTAATTCATGTTGTAATAATGTTCATGTTGAATGTTGCGAATGTTATGGTGTATGTCTATTGTTGTACGTTCAGGTATGCATATTTTGCTTCCGCATCGCTCTCTGATATGATTGGATGATGTTTTCGGATTCTGACCTCTCATTCCCAATAGGGTATGGAGCAGCCAAAATTCGGGGACGTCACATATATCAAGAATCAGTTTAGGTCAACTCTCTACTAGTCAAATTCAAACTTCTAAGTTTTAGGAACCCAAGCTAGATCATCATTCTTTCTCTTCTTGATATCTAATTTTGCTTGATCTAGCTTAGATAACAAAGAATCTCTTTCTTTCACAATAATATCATAATCTAGATGTGTACACAAAATAGGTGGTTTTTGAATATCATTTACTTGAGTTTGCAAGTTTAACTTTTCGAGGGAAAGAAGATTGCAATTTGCTTCTGCAGATTTCAGCTTAATGTCATAATCTTCAATAACCTTTTTGAGATCTTCATTTTTATGTGTGAGAGAAATAAGTTTAGCATTTAACTCATCATTTACTTTATTTGATTTCTTAAATTTCTTCTTGCACTCAATATATTTCTCATGTGTATCTTGAAGACTAGCAATTAGATCTTCTTTTGGCAGATCAAAAAGACTTACCTCTTCTTCTTCTTCTTCATTTGTTGTAGCAATAAGACATTCTACTTCTTCTTTTCCATCATCACTTGAATCATCCCATGCAACTTTATATGCTCTTTCTTTCTTTTTGTGAGATGATTTCTTCCCTTTCTTGATTTTTGGGCAATCACCTTTCATGTGTCCCTTTTTGCCACATTCAAAGCACCTGGAAGAAGAAACACTAGAAGTTTTGTTAGTTTCAAAACTTTTATACTGCTTACCATTTACAATGAGAAGTCAAACCCTCTCCAATACACAAACTCCAACCCTAGGAGTAGCAAGGAGAGTACAAAGGATAAAAAGGAACAAGAAGGAAAAATAGAAATTACAATACCACTTGTAGCACAATGCTTGATGTCCTATATCAAGCATTTTGATCTCCTAACCAATGTATATGGAAGTGTAGGTGCAGTGGGTAGGATATGCTAGCCTATAGGACATGAATTTAGAGAAAAGGAAATGAATAGCCAATGTTGGAGTTGCTCAATTGCTCACAAGAATGAATAGCCAATTGCAAGTATTTTGCTCAAGTGTAGCACAAGTGTGTTTTATGTGTCCTATGGCTTGTCCTATTTATAGGAATGGCCTATGAATGCTTAAGGATGTTCTAGACACTTTCTAGGGGGTTCTTAGTGCTCAACTAGCCATTAGGTAACCATTAGTTGCTTTAATAACGACAAGTTAATTAATTTTGAAAAGTGCAGACAGAGACATTCTCGGTCGAAGATTTGTCGATCGAGAGTCCTAGTCGGTCGAGGACTTGTCGACCGAGGGACTGTTTGCAGCAACGTTCTGACCCAACTTCCTACTACTTTGTCTGCTGTCTCTAACCGTTATTTGGGTCATTCTCGGTCGAAGAGTTTGTCGACCGAGAGTGTCTCGGTCGAGAAGTTTGTCGACCGAGAATGACTCTATTTCAATGTTTTAAACTAAGTACTAAGTGTGTGTATGAGTGTGCGGTTGTGACAATATTGTTGGGGATGACCTATCTAAGTGTTGTGATTGACTAGGGAAGATCTAAACGCTTGCTTTCCATGCTATTGAAGTACTTGTACATTATATACTTGTACAAGTTTTTACATTTGATTACAATCATGATTTAAAGCAATTTGAGCATATCGATATTCCAAGTTGTTTGTCATCCACCTAATTCCTACAACACTCAAGTAGCATGTTAGATACACAAGAATGAAATGTTTGCCATCATTGACACAAAGGGATTATAATAATGTCCAATTTAGCCAACAATATCCCCCTTTTTGAAGATGACAAACATTTCCTAAATATAAAATAAGGAAATATAAAACATACGAGTTTCATACCTAGAGTTTACCTTTTGTAGCCATTATCTTGTTTTGCAAGTGTGTATTGGCCCGAGTTTTATGAAACTCATTTTACTTTATGTTTTCGGTTTATATTATTTCTCCCCCTTTGTCATTTCAAAAAGATATCTAAGAAAATCATTTTTATTTCTCCCCCTTAATTTTGTGCTATGCTCCCCCTAACTAAGATATTCAGCTCTACAATTAGGGATTAATATAAATGTAAACCATTTATTGTCGAATTTAGCGACAATTTGTTTCTCAATCATTTGCAAAGGATGTTAATCCTTGAAATGATATGAGATCCTTTTAGATCTATGGCATATTTATTTTGATTTCTCATCCATTTTATATGGGATGTTATGCCATGAAAATGATATGAGATTCCCTTAAGCTCATGATGGATACATATTGATTTCTCATCCATTTTGCAAGGGATGTTAAGCCCTAAAAATGACATGAGAGCCTTTTAAGCTTATAGTAGAGTACATGAAAAGTATCTCTAACCAAATGCACGAGATGTTAAGCCCTAATTTGTTTAGAAAATTTCATTAAGAACAAGATATATCACTTTCATGAAATTTATATTCCTTTATTTTCATAACCAAAATTAAACATACTAAGGTTATAACATGTTTCATCTTTTCTTTATGACGTTCTCAAAATTTTGTAAGCTCCTTCTTAATCTTATAGTCATGATAGTTTTTGTGAGCTCCCCCTTAATCTTATAATCAATATGTTTTAAGGATTCTAAGGTCACAAAAAATATTAGATCATAAAAAGTTATGCACTAAAAATTTTGTTTTCAATATACTAAGATTAAGTGCAGTAAAATGATGTACAAATAAGCATTTTGTCAAGCTTATTTTAGGTCGACCTTGACTTCGACCATAGCGCCCCTTGGTCAAATTTGATTTCAACCAAGAGGCAATTTCTGCAGATTTCCAATTTGAACACTTATATGTGAAGTATAATTTCTGCAGATTTTTAATTCAAAATGCATTTGTGCCATGAATTTTTAATGTTTATGGAAAATGCCATCTTCATATGAGATGAATCATAATGATCAAAAACAATATCCATTTATGGTTTCTATATATGGATCAAAGTTTATTTTAGACAAACTAATGAAACACAATGATCATGGCACAATAATTATGATAAAATAGTAGAAGTATATCCATAATACAATGATCAAGATAGAAGCATATAGTTACAATGATTATGATCATTTATTTCAATACACATGGTTCTTATATAGATAGACCAAGAAATGCTTAGGAAAAACCATGTGGTTAGAACATCAATTTCCTTGATTAAACAAAACCATTTAGAGGATAAGACAAAATAAGAGATAAGCCAAAATAATCTTATTCATGGTTCATAAATTTTTAAATTTAAGATAAACAACGAACATTCTTATTAAACTTTTTCAAAACAATGAAGAAAGTATGTTCAATATCAGTTTTCATATATCACTTTTGCAATATGTTTAAGAATTTCATATTCATAAGGTTATACCTTCTTTCAAAAATTTATGAATCAAAAGATCAATATGTTTGGAATTTAATAATCGTCTCTAAGATTTACTCTTGATTTGCATATTAAATCAATCATTAATAACAAATTGATAGCAAACTAGATTAATTAAAGCATGTTCAGCAGAACTTGGTTCGGTCGAACTTTTTTGTCGACCGATTTTATCTCGGTCGCCGTTTTTCTCGACCGAGAATGCTGCTGTTTGTACAGATTTTATCATATTTGTTGCAGACTTCAAATAGTAACCTGCTCGGTCGACTATTTCTCGACCGACCGTTTTCTCAGTCAAACAATTTCTCGATCAAGAATATTTCTGTACTGTTTCAGAACTATTTTTTGTAATTGTTTCCAAGTAAAACAAGAATATGAAAGTTAAATCTCGATTGTATTGAGATACGACATTTGCATATCAAGAATCAGTTTAGGTAAAATCATAACTAGTCAAATTCAAACTTCTAAGTTTTAGGAACCCAAGCTAGATCATCATTCCTTTTCTTCTTGATATCTAATTTTGCTTGATCTAGATTAGATGACAAAGAATCTCTTTCTTTCACAATAATATCATAATCTAGATGTGTACACAAAATAGGTTGTTTTTGAAGATCATTTACTTGAGTTTGCAAGTTTAACTTTTTGAGGGAAAGAAGATTGCAATTTGCTTCTACAGATTTCAGCTTAATATCATAATCTTCAATAACCTTTTTGAGATCTTCATTTTTAGATGTGAGAGCAAGAAATTTAGCATTTAACTCATCATTTACTTTATTTGATTTCTTAATTTTCTTTTTGCACTCAATATATTTCTCATGTGTATCTTGAAGACTAGCAATTAGATCTTCTTTTGGCAGATCAAAAAGACTTACCTCTTCTTCTTCTTCTTCATTCATTGTAGCAATAAGACATTCTACTTCTTCTTTTCCATCATCACTTGAATCATCCAATGCAGCTTTAAATGTTCTTTCTTTCTTTTTGTGAGATGATTTCTTCCCTCTCTTGAGTTTTGGGCAATCACCTTTCATGTGTCCCTTTTTGCCACATTCAAAGCACCTGGAAGAAGAAACACTAGAAGGTTGTTTAGTTTTAAAACTTTTATACTGCTTACCATTTACAATGAGAGTTTCTTCTTCACTATCGTCTTCACTTGTGTCATGACTAATCTTGGTTGATGCTTTGAATGCAATGTCCTTCTTTTTCCCTTGTTGAAGTTCACGTTCTCATCTTTCTTCCTCTTCTAAAGTTGCCTCATGTGCTTCTAGGTTGCCAATAAGTTGTTCCATCCTTAGCCGGGTGAGATCATTTTCTTCTTCAATAACAGTCACCTTGGGCTTCTATTTGGGAGGAAGAGACCTAAGGATTTTTGATAATTGATCTTCTTCAGTGATTACATTTCCTAAAGCATTCAAACCATTTACAATAGAAGAAAATTTTGCATACATTTCACTAATAGACTCCTTTTGATCCATACAAAAATGAACAAATTTTTGCTTAAGCATTCCAATTTTAGAGTTCTTAACTTGAACAGTTCCTTCATAAGTTATGGAGAGTCTATGCCATATTTCATATGCCATTTCACAATTTGATATTCTATTGAATTCACCAACGGAACTTGAACAATAGAGTATACTTACAACTTTTGCATTCATTTGGGCTGATCTTACTGTATTAGCATCCCAATTTGCATACTCCGTTTGAGGAAGTTCATATGGAGTTGACACCATTCTCCATAAATCGCAGTTGATTTTTTGGAAGTAGAACTGCATCCTCCTCTTCCAGTAGGTGCAGTTAGTGCCATCAAAAGTTGGAGGTCTAGCCACGAGTGTTCCTTCCAAGTTGAGGTTGTTGAGTACCCCGTCACCCATTGTTCAAGAATTTGTTAGAGTTCCTTGAAGCCCTGCTCTGATACCAATTGAAAAACCACTACAGGGGGGTGAATAGAGTTTTATGGATATTTTAACAATAATTTAACGAAAACAAGAAACCACAAAAATATTGGATAAGGGGACAAGGATTTAGAGTGGTTCCAACCTTAGCAAATATTAAGGCAGTCAATCCACTACCTGATTGCTTACCTAACTGAGATTTTGAAAGTATTTAATTTTATTACCTCGCAAGGATGTTACATAAAATTACAACACTTTCACCAAACCCTTCAGACAACCTTCACCTAGAAGTAGTCCCACCAACCTCGAAGCATCCTTCCTTGAAGTAACCTCAAGCTCCCCTTAAAGTAGCCTTCCTCTTGAAGTAGCTTCCCGTTCAGACAGCCTTCTTGAAGTAGTCCAAAGTCCACCTTCTCCACCTGAGAAGTCAAACCCTCTCCAATCCATAGCCTCAAAGTAGCTCGAAGTAGCCTTCCTCTTGAAGTAGCTCCAACCCTAGAAGTAGCAAGGAGAGTACAAAGGATAAAAAGAAACAAGAAGGAAAAATAGAAATTACAATACCACTTGTAGCACAAGGATTGATTTCCTATATCAAGCATTTTGATCTCCTAACCAATGTATATGGAAGTGTAGGTGCAGTGGGTAGGAGATGCTAGCCTATAGGACCCGAATTTGGAGCAGTGAATAGCCAGTGTTGGAGTTGCTCAATTACTCACAAGAATGAATAGCCAATTGCAAGTATTTTGCTCAAGTGTAGCACAAGTGTGTTTTAGGTGTCCTAAGGATTGTCCTATTTATAGGAATGGCCTATGAATTCTTAAGGACATTATCGACACTTTCTAGGGGGTTCTTAGTGCTTAACTAGCTGTTAGGTAACCATTAGTTGCTTTAACAATGACTAGTTAATTAACTCTGAAAAGTGCAGATAGAGACATTCTCGGTCGAAGATTTGTCGATCGAGAGTCCTAGTCGGTCGAGGACTTGTCGACCAAGGGACTGTCTATAGAAACGTTCTGATCCAACTTCCAACTACTTTGTCTACTATATCTGACGGCTATTTGGGTGATTCTCGGTCGAAGAGTTTGTCGACCGAGAGTGTCTCGGTCGAGAAGTTTGTCGATTGAGAATGGCTCTATTTCAATGTTTTAAACTAAGTACTAAGTGTGTGTATGAGTGTGCAGTTGTGACACTGTTGTAGGGGATGACCTATATAAGTGTTGTGATTGACTAATGAAGATCTAAACGCTTGATTTACATGATATCTAAGTACTTGTACATTATATACTTGTACAAGTTTTTACATTTGATTACAATCATGAATTAAAGCAATTTGAGCATATAGATCTTCCAAGTTGTTTGTCATCCCCCTAATTCCTGCAACACTCAAGTAGCATGTTAGATCCACAAGAATGAAATGTTTGTCATCATCGAAACAAAGGGATTATAATAATGTCCAATTTAGCCAACAATATTAAATAGTATAGGGTTCAAATTTTATATTTAACTCGATAATGCTTGCTTTCCCAATTTAATTGACATTTAAAATCCTAATTATCATAGGCTTTAATAGTGGTATTTGATTAAACAAATTACTATTTTTCTAAAGCAAACATAAAGGAACGTTGCGTTGCTTCCTCTCCCTCTAACGTGACCTCACATTTCCTCCCTTCCAAAATGGGAAACGCCCAATGCAACGGACGTCACCCCCTTCATCTATGCATCCTATTTATCTTGCTCCCTTCATTTCTTTTCTCCTCAAATACATGAAGCCCTAGCCGCCCATCCTACCCTCACCTTGCATCCAACCATGGCAAGCAATGCTAGACAAAGTTGAGGATCGTTGGGCAGTGTCGCCTCCTCCTCCTCTTCTTCCTCTCCATGAACGACGCCTGAAACTCGACGCCCAGCAACCCCGACTCTGCGTCGGCGTCGTTAACACCTTCCCATATAACCCACAACATACAACAGCTCCTGAAACTGCGTCAGTGTCACAAACATCTGCCCAACCGATGCCTCGATGTTGCGTTAGCATCACTACCACCTGCCCTTCTAATGCACTAACGCTGTGATGCCCCGACGCTCACAACACCTTTTCCAGAGCAACCCTAATGCCATCCCACACTGACAGCAGGGCAACACAGCCACCAAGTGCAACGTCGTCGACCTTGGCAGCTACGTCATCATTCGCAACCACTAGATCTGCAACACCATGACGTTTGCAAATGCCTCTATTCAACCTGACGATGGTGACTCATTACATGTTGCTTCTTCCTGGTTTACATGATCATAGAGAACATGATGATGTGTTTGGGTCCCCATCTTGTTGTGAATCAACTAGACATGCAACTCCCATGGTAACTCTAGACATTTAAGTCTTCATCTCACTTTCAATAGTTTTGTTTTAGAAAATAGATTATAAAGATGGGATTAGTGTGGAGTAAGGATAATCTAGTTATTTAAAACCATAACTTGAACTAGTAAATCATCTTACCTATCAACTTTGTTGTATACAAATGTAAATATTAGATTCCATGAAATCAAACCAGTAATGATATGTTAAGTGGATACTTGATATTAAATGGAAGATATTTTATAAGACTTAGGTAGATTGATATCTAAAATGATTAATGAATCACCCTAATTGATTATTGTATACTTACCAAACCCTAAGAATCATTAGTGGGTGTATCCTTGTGTTAATGTATCCTTTACATTAGATATCATATATATATATATATATATATATTGGTGCATTACATGATAATTAGAAAAACATATGGATCTAGGGAACACTCTCATCTAAATTAATCCAAGGGAACTTGAAATGTATATAATAATTTATCTAACGATATTGTCTTCCTGGGAATTAAATAGTAAAAAAAAATGTGTAAAGGAATATACTTTTTGACATGTTAGTTGGATCAAAGCATGTGTATATTAGTGAACCTAATAAATATTCATATGGAATATACTTACAACAATAAACATTGTAAGCATGATGTTAGGAATAATATGGACTCACATCATTAAACCTATATTGGAAGCATATATATTATTATCCACATATATATGAGTTACATAAACTTATGTGACTAAATATTGGTAACTAGAACTAAGATAGATATGTAACCATCACATATTATCTCAAAAAATATTAAAATCATAAACCCTAACATGACATTACATGATCAGGAATTGGGTAATAATAATATAAAAATATAATAGGAACAAATATTGTCACTTTGACTTGGCTAATATACATAATGACTTTTTGGACCAAAGTATACTATTGAAGTTAACTTTTATGTGTGAATAGAGGTATGTGCATCTACACCTTCAGTTGGGAAAATTATTTATACCATTACCTATGTTCCCTAATGAGGCTTAACCTGACTTAATCCATTATTCTTGAAACCTAATTTATTTATGCCTCAAAATCAGTTGTAGTATTATCTTGTTTGGGTTTTTATACCCCACTGCCATGTTGTATAAATCCTTTGATTAATCTTGCCATAACTCTTTTCATAGAATGTAGTTATATGTTCTATTTAATTGTAAATTAGTGGTACTTATATACAACCACCCACAGAGGGCATGTATATAATTGCCCTAGAGGAATGTTTATAATTCTCCCCATAGTATTATAGGTTACTGCGAAAGTCTTATTCTCCCCTCACCTAAGGCTAGAGGTCCAGTAGGTGCCTCAACCCCACTTAGTTAGGTATACATATTAACTTACATGCAGATCCTTTATTTACTTTTGTTATTGGCAAGTTTCCTTAATTAAATCCTCATACTCTTGATATCTCATCTTTTGATGAATCCCTAGCCTGATTTACTTGTTATATTTATCTTCTTACCTGTTGTATAGTTTAGTGACACATACTTTTATTATCCTTCCCTCTTGCTGGGTGCTTTCCCTACCACCTAGATGTGGAGCAAGGTGATGGATAAGGCATGAAGATCTTAGCGTTGACATGGACTAGCTGATGGATATGTTGCTTGGAGATAAAAGTGGAGTAGTCTTCACTTTCCTCTATATAGATCCTAGTTTTGTATGATGATGTAACCCTAAAAGGGAGAATTTGATGTATTTTTTGTACAATCTTTTATGAAATTGAATATTGTTAGAAAATTTTATCTTTCGCTGCTATCAAAATTGGATTTTGTTTACCATTGTTATTAGTAGAGAGGTTGGTTTATCCCACTCTTTACAACATGCCCATGTAGGTCCCACCTACTGGAGGGGAATTGGCTCTGATACCATTTGTAACACTTGGGCCCACTTCCCTAGGCTCTAGTAGAGTTTCAGGAATGATGAATGGCCCCACAGACCACCACTAGCCTTAACTGCGCACTTTTTCCTCACTCATGTGCAAGTCGGGGTCAACTTCCTGACTGGTCACCCATCCTAGTACTACTCCAAGTTGAGAATGCTTAACTATGGAGTTCTTTAGTAATGGGCTCCCAGAAAAGGAGGTTCACCTTGGTGATATGGGTAGTCCAATCATTCCTTTTAAGATCATTTTTATCCGAGGCCTCAAATCCTGGGATCTTACAATAAATGACTACCAAACTCAAACTATTCTATGCACTCATTAAGATTATGATATAATTGTTAGAGAAAGAGATACCTTACTTTTTAGATTTATCTCAAGCCCATTTAGATATTACAAAGAAACTGGCTAAAATTGTTGAATTACAAAAATATGCTGATAGTTTAAGGAGTGATGATATTCTTGATAGTGTCCTAGAAAGCTCTTTTGGACATGTGATCATCCTAAATCACACGACAAAAAAGGAGCAGATCTAGAGTAGTCAGACTTTTAAGAAAGTAGCCCAACATTTAAGCCCTCACAACTATTATACAGGGTCTGATGTAGTAATCGAGGTTGAACCACAGGGACAAGGTTGACATGTGTTAAGCATACAAGGTTTCACACTCATATACTCCAGATAAAGAGGTAGTTTAAAAAGGGTGTTCCCAAGGAAACAATGGTACTCAAACAAAAGTAAAATAAATAACCAAAGAAAAGAAGAACAAAGTGTAACAAAATAAGATAGAAACAAAGATAGGGGGAACATGGATTTGGTTTCACCTACTAAGATTTCTCACCAACATGCAATATCATCTCTCCCTCTTGCATACTCTTATCAAGATTACAAGAAATCTTACATGGTGTCTATTCCCTTCTCTCTTCTGGTAAGGATAGATCTAAGTCTAGGGGTAACCTCTCTCTCGAGATGACTACACAAAAACCACATAATAGAACGTATGATCTCAAGCTTTAGCATTCCAACATTCTCTTGCATTTATACTACTCCATAATACAAGATAAAAGTGATATTACTCTCTCATGATATCAACAATCGAACATCACAAGATGGTATCTAAGCATACAAGTGAAGCATTAAAACCGGTGCATGGAGATAATCTTGACAAGAGTATGTATATTCAAAATGGAGGGACAACATACATGTTGGGAGAGCCTTAGTGGCTACTCCCAACCCAAGTTAAGATGTTTAGCCACACATGTTCACAGGTAGCATAACTGCATTACAAGAAGAGAGACACATCAAGCTTCACGATGTGATGAGGGAAGTTTAGTGAAATGGAAGTGATAGATCTAGGTGCGGAGAGAAGAATGTCAAACAACTCAGTACTTATTTAGATATAGATCCAAATGGTCGATGGAGTGGACAGTCTTCTTCTCTCAAAAAATATGGAGCCTTCAGTCTTCTCTCTCCTCAGCTTCTGCCTTTGGAGATCCATGACTAATTTGATGGGTGGATGGAGATGAGTCTAGAAAATGGCATCACTTCATGGTACTATCAGATCTTATCTATGATCCAATCATTTGACAAGATGGGTGGGTGGCCAATTTATAGGCACACCACCGAATTAACCCCTCAACCGCAGTCGAGGTATGATTTTAGATAAAGCTCTATCGCAGTCGAGGCCTTATTGCTATTCATTCCTCGGTCGAGGTTAGTTGAACCCCTTCCTTAGTCACGGTCTGACTGGCTACCTCCTTTGGTGAGGGTCACGGTCGAGGTCAATTTAGCAACCCCCCTTGGTCGCGGTCTAGCTGGCCACCTTCTCGATCACGGCCTGGTTGCTGAGACTTTTTCTACGATGTGTACCTTGCCTTGGAGAAGTCACGGTTGTAGTCTTCATGTTGGTCACGGTCCCTTATTGATTGCGGTCCCAAAGAGCTTGACTCAAATTAATCGTGGACAGAAGGCATTAGGGTGAATGTGGAGACAACGATCGTGAGACATGGTCCATGATGGATGAATGGGTTGCAGACAAGGTGATGAACACGACCATGGCTAGATAAGTACCTGAAATCAAGGGGAGAATGTGTAAGTGAAGTATTTGACATAATATGCTAAAATAGTGGGGAAAGTTAGCAAAAGATAACCTAGTAAGGCATAAAATGTATACAAAAAGTGCATAACATAAAGTGTTATCAACTCCCCCAAACATAGAATCAAGCATGTCCTCAGGCTAAGTGTAGGCTCAAAATTATAGAGAGGGGGCAATTTGTCTGACAAAATTTTGTGAAACTTAACACTATTGAGTTATCTCATTCTTGCATCAAGACTGTCGTGGTATGCTTTCTCAACCACTTAAAGTCTCATTCCTCCCTCTTATATCTAGAGTTGAACAACTTCAAGTTCTTTCCATTAACTTCAATTATAAAAGGTTTCTCCTTTTCAATGTATCACTCCTTCACTTCAAGTTACTAACCAAACTAATACAATATCTCCTCGAGGGGTAGCTTTCAAACTCTTTCTTTATTTTCAATTGGCCCTATGCTAATGTGTTTGGGTAGGCTTTAGGCTTTAAGTATTTTCCTCTTATACTGAGCTCCCTCACCCACAATTGTCGTAAGGATAGTGTTGCCATTTTGGCATCTAACTTTAAGTCAGGTGGTTTGATGAGTTTCATTATGGATCAGAAGTGGGTATGTTTGGCTTCAAGGATCCACTTACATGCACGACATATCTGCATTTGTGAGTGCAACATTACACCAGTTGTGTGGAAATTTTGGCATCTTTTGGGCACAACTCTCATTATCTTTTTTCTTTTCTTTTTCATTTTGGTTTTTTACACCTCCTTTTTGGCTTGGGTGAGGGGGATTTAAGCGGTCTTCTGGGTGGCCAAGCCTATTTTTTTAGTCCCAAGCGGGGTTGATTTACATGAAAGGGTAGTTGTTTCCTTCTCTGCAGAGATAAGCATTTTCTGGTTGGAATCATCAGCTGAGGGTGGTTGGTTAGGAGTATGCCTAGGTGAAGTTCTCTAGTTTCTAAGAGTTTCATGAGCTTAGGGTTATGGCATACACAATGTCTTATTGTAAGAATGAGATAGAAAAGAATTGCTATGTTTCTCATTTTACCTTTGTGTATTAGATGCTCGTATATTTCTCTCTAGGAAAAAGATAGTACTACAACTTTTAGCATGAAAATAGACTAAATTCTAAGGTAGCTTCACAAAATTTTCAAGCAAAAAGGAAAGAGCAATCTGGAAGAACTAAAATATGTACATGTAAAGTTTGTGGAAATAAGGAAAATTTGAAAAATTTAGAGGTAAAATGGTGATAAAATTGTACCTTTCTATCCCGTTTGTGACCCCTCCCGCAAACTTATCCTTCACCCCAACCCGGGGTGTTAGAATTTGAGTGAGATGTATAAACGGGCTTTCTTTATTCTTGTTTGTCAATGTTAGAGGCCCACATGGACTCGAGTAGCATACTTACGTACACTCCTCACAGCGGATGATACTTCTCGTATTGCATTCCCTCCACCTTTATACTTAGGTTGGCTAGGCCCGTTAACCAGGATAGACAGTAGAAGCTGCAATCATTCGATGGAGGCACCTGCTGAGGGCTCCTGTGGCAGAACTACATCTGCTTGAAGTCTTTACCTACAGTATGCTTACACCCTTTGTTGTTACTTTTCAGTATATCAACAATCGCCTCTGTGCATGTGACAACCATTTCTTTTGTTGGGGTCTTTGCAGTAGATATGTTTATCTTCTTGTTCAATCCAATGGTTGCATCTGAGCTATTATATTATACTATAGTCCTTTTTATGATGTTGACCACCAGCAAAGTCTAATGTTTGCCATGAAGAATTGGCAAGAAAATGTATTTTGGGAGGGAGGTCGCGAGGCATTATTGCATGCATTCCTTCTCTCCTAATATTTATTTTTTATTATGTCATCTACCAGGAGGAAGTATGCCAATGTGCATTTGGCATGTTGTATCTTAAGAGGTCTTGGTAGGCTGACATTGTGCTTACTGATAGGTACCCTCCTATTTTCAGCGTATGCCATAGGTCGTCCTTCAGCACACATATGCCTTCTCTTTTTAATACAACTTCTTCTGGAATATCACCATCTTTCAAGGACCCCATCATGATGTTTAGTGACTCTTTAGATAGGATGACATAGCTCCATCTGTCAAAGTCCTTGAAAGTGGGTATTATCTCCCCTATCGATCTATCTAGTCTTTCTTCTTATAGATCATCTTATTCTACTTCTCCTCCTAGTTGTTCTGTTGAAGGTTGTTCTACTTTGTATTATGTCACTAGAGGTTGTTGAGGTTTTTTTTCTGGTATGCTTGGTGCAGCTGGTCTAGTGCCTGCATTCCAACCCTCTTTCCATGCTTCAACCCTGGCTGGTTTTGTTGGATCGATCCATAGGGTTCTCAATTGTTCCCTCTAAGTTACCATTTCAGATAGAGGGATCTCCTTATGAAGCCTCTAGGGTATTGCGTCTGAAGGCATCACCGATTAACTAAAGAAGTGGTGATTGTAGATGACCTCCATTGTGTAAACATGATGCAACCCATGTAGATCTTCCACATATAAGTCAACCAGAAGGATGCCTTTGTTGATGGCTTCCATCATCCTAAGTATGATGAAGACGTAGTCCCCTGAGCCAACCTCTTCTTGTTGAACTTTCTTACAGATAGAAAATAGTTTCCAGATTTCCTTGAATCTATCATTTGTTGATTGTATCGCTTTCTGCAAATGTAGCAGTATCTTTAGTACGTCTCATTCTTCTTCACTTTTATATATCAGAGCAATATTGTCCAGTTTGGCAACGCAGTAATTGAGCAATGTCCTCTTTCACTCGTATAGATCGACTACAATCAGATCCCAGTGCTTCACATTCCTTATGGGCAGGACTACAAACTTTGTTCCCTTTCTACGCATTGCTTTTCTCAGCTCAGTCAGTCAGTCAGTCACATCAGTAGCCTCGTAGTCCTTGTTGTATAAGAGGCTTGCCAGATGTGTGGTGTCATTGAGCATTGGCTGCACCTTGTCTGAGTGTAGGAACTCTTTGAGGAGGGTGGCACACAATACTTTAAACAGTTTCTTGTGTACTCATGCCATTTTTAAGAAAATCCATCTGAAGTGTACTCCAGTTAGACTTCTACCCTTGTTGTGACATATGACATCTTCTCTGGGTAGATTATCGTCAAGGATATCTACTAAGATGTGGACATCTCTACATGTGATTCCTGGCAGCACAGTCATGTCCATTCTCATCATCTTGAACGGTAGAGGAGGAGCTACACCTAATACTCCATCTTTGACTGGCATGCTCCGCTCCATAGCGGGCTTGTTCATGAAGAAAGTAGCGAGCCCTCCTTCCTTGTCGTCTAAGGTCCCATACTATGTTGTAGGGATGGTTGTGTTTCTAGTTGTATGCGGGCCCTCTGTGCTCGTTGACATCAGTGCAGTGACCATTACTGCCACCTCTAAGGAAGCTTCTATAGTTGTGCCATCCTTGACATTCCTTTCCTCAAATGGGTGACCTAGCTTTGTAGCTTCCAGTTCTGCTAGTGTTGCTTCCATTTTTTCATCATAGATGTGGTTGTTTTGCTCATTGTGAATTGGGAAGTGTAGGAAGCCACTGCACATATCCATCCCAAATGTCAGGTCATCCAACAATGTGTCAATATCTCTGATCTCTCTAGACATCAGATTTTAGTTTTTCTGAGGCACCATTCCCTGTGGTCGAGATAGATTTGGATTCTACTATTACCCCCTTCCTCTTTTCAGATTTTTCCTTGTCCTCTTCAGGACTACTGTTCAAATCTAGCTCCCTCGATAACATAGTGGTCTTCTTTTTTGTTTGTTTATCTTCAAGAGAGTCCTACAGCGATAGTGCTTCCTTTTCTTTATGTTCATCTACTGTTGTGGTTTTTACATCAGTGATTTCTTCCTTTTATGCTAAACCTACACATGTCCCTCTCACGTTTTGTCTTCGTCATTGGGGTTTGGGGGGATCGATGAATCTTGTGATGTGGAGGGCCCTACCACGTGCTTGCCCTTTTTTTATGTCATTGCCTATCAAACTCCTTACATTCAACTTCTAGCTTCCAACTTCTGGCACTCGCTACCTCATATCCATTTGTTAAATGGTCTCTATCAGCCCGCATAGTGTCTCTTTCTCTCATGAGGGCTTCCATTTCCTCCGTGAGGGCCTTCAATGCTCCCATCATTGTGTTATGGGTGTTTATCACTCCTTGCGTGAACTGGGGTAGCACCCCGGTCTTCTCATTCATTGTTTGCACCTGCGTAGTTAGTGTACACATGGTGGAGGTTATGCTTGAATTAAATTTAGATGTTTGATGCATGTGTAGTCATACTATATCAAACTTATTACCCAATATGTCTCTGAAGGTTGGAAGTTGGTGTGGTTTTGGCTCCACATGTGTAGTGGATCCTTGTGGTTCCTTCGGTGGTCGAGTTGACATTGTCAGGCTGGGTACTCTATGATCTGGCTGTCCCGACGTCGGAAGGATTACTTCTGGAATCGCCGTCTTGGGTACAACTTCAGAGTCCTTGCTTTGGTGGTGGGAGTCTTGTTCGCCCATCTACTATTGTTCGACAGTTGTTGCCTTAGGGTGTAGACTTTTGCATAGCATGTCGTCTGAGTTTTCTTGGACACCATGCTCTATTATTTCTTTGTGCGGTTGATGACTATTGTTTCAGTGATTATGGGAGGTGAGGTTGTCCTCAGAGCTGTAGGCTTTTCTATCGCTTCCTTCTTCTTTATTGCTAGATTTTTCTTCTCTTCTATCTTCTTCTTCACTATCTCTGTTGTTTTGTCCTTACTACTTACTTCATCAGCTGTTGATGTCTTTTCTGTGACATTGTGGACGTCTCCTGAGTATAACTTGTCGATGTCTTCTTGGGTGGGCCTCATCTTGTGGGCATCATAATACACCATCATTAGGAGGGGAAGAAGTTTTATTTAGCTACTCTACTTATAGTACAACTTATCTCCTTTCTGAGCTAGGATTCCCGCATTGAGAATGGACTTGATGTCGATCTTTGTATTTCCCTCTATTGTGTTATATCTTTTCAACACTTCTACACCCATAAAATGGTAGGCTATCTTTGTTATTTGGCCTCCCATGTAGAACTCCTAGTTCTGCTTAGACTCTCCTCCCACGACGGCTGACAGCCTTTCGATTAGTATTTTACCTATGTTCATGGGCTTCCTTTTCAACATTGACCAGATCATGAACAAATCTCCTTTCGTTACTCCCCCTATTTCTGACCTCGTATATATCTTGTTGGTTGTCAGGTCTTCCCACATCTTATGGCAATCATATCTGATGGTCTTCTTCTCTCCCAGGGGTGGTGGAGTAGGCTTAGGCTTCTGCTACTGTCTTTATAAAGATAGTATTCAACATTGCTTCTATGGTTGTGTAATACTCCCCCCTTGTCTCACTTCCATCTTGTAGTCTCTGCCACCCTTTTTGCATTCTTGTTCACTTATCGGGAGCTTCTCTAGTGAAGACAGTAATTCAGTCAGCAACTACTTTGAGGACGGGGATTCAGAGGTGCATGAGGTTCACATGTTTGCACCCTCTAAGAACTTGATGACCTTGTCGTAGACCCCCATCTTTTTGAAGTCATCTACATTAAGGTACATCATGGGCCTGAAGATCTTGTCCTATGACATCCACTCATATTATGACTGGTGTACATCATCTCTTGGTATGAAGGTAGGCCTGCTCTGCTCTTGAGCTACCACTTTAGTATCTTCTCCCTCCTTATTAGATGTCTCTACCTCTTGCGCCTTTGTTGTTTTAGCAACTATCACTTTTACCTTTTTACTGCTTCTGGTTGCCTTGGGCTCAACCTTCATTTTACCTAGAATTCTTTGCTGAGACTCTGTGGGCTGGTATTCTGAGGTTCATGTTTGTACTACACTCTGTGCAAATTCTGACCTTTCTGGTGTCTAGTGGCCAGAATATTTTGATATTGCTCCATCTGTAGCTGCAATTGTAGCCTATTGGCTGGTTGAAGGCTTGTATTGGTTTCAAAGGCTTTCACTAACTTCTCTACAATCATCTCTATCTCTTTCAATGAGGTTGCCCTCTTTTCCAGTGGGTCGTTAGTTGAAGCAGACATCTTGAAAATTTTGAAATTGATTTTATAATTAATATATCTTTCAATTCATCAGTGATTCTATTTAATTTTTCTCATATGTATTTTTTTGTTGTATATTTTCAGCCATTTTCTTGAGACTACGACCCATGCTTATTACCTATGAAATGAAGAATACCACGACCACGGTCCAAGATGAATGTGAAGCGGTCGCGGTCAAAGGAACTGACCAAGGGATATTGTAGTCCGCGGTCTACACCGTGACCACGGTTAAAATTACTCTATTTTGAGTTGTTCGTGAGCACCGTGACCTGCGGATGAAAATTGGGTTTGCGACCCGCAGTCATGGTTCTTGTACCGCGATCGCAAAGTATAGGTTTGACTTGTTCCAATGGAAATGAGATTTTGGCAGAGGATTGAGGCTTTGATTGTGGTTTATTGATGAGGGTATTTGGAGCGACAATGTTATGAGATTGAAACATTCTTGAAAATGGTACCCTAGGGCGGGCACAGGCACCGTGAAAATAATTGGCGAGAGAGGGAAGGTAAAAAGATAATCAGTGGAGTCGTTGATAATGTGGCAAAGCTTAGAATAGAGGAAGAGGTAAAGTTGTGCAAAAATAGTGAGGGAAAGAGCGGGTTAGGTCTGATGATTGTCGCGACGGTGGGAAGAGAGTCATACCAACATGAAATAAAAGTGCTTAGAAGATTACCTTAATAGAGGAAAGAAATTCGGCAAAATGCAGGGTGAAGGGTTAGTGCGGCAGCGGCAATTCATACTTCTATAGAGGCGGTTGAGTGAGCTCGGTTGGCATTGGTTTCGTTTGCGAGTGCACTAACGATTCATTCTTTGGTTCAAGGAAAACTAAGATTTTAGGTGTGAGGAACAGTGTACCAAGCGTTTTAGAATATATAGGAGAGACATCATGACTCGTAGAGAAAATAAGGACCGAGGTCATGGTTGGCCCTCTCTAAAGTATGAATGATGCGTTCGTGGTCTTGTTCATCTAAGGGTAAACACCGCGATCACAATTTGGTTGGTCTAAGGAAGAGAAAATCTGCGGTCGTGGTGCATTTCCCTACATTGAGCAAGGTTGACACCTCAACCACAGCCATTAACATGACACATAGTTCACTCGAACCAACTCGAAACTTAAACCAAAACATGAACTTGATCCTCCAATTAAACCATTTTCAAAGAGAACATAAGATATATACAATCTTACTAGATAAGGGGGAAACTAACAAACTAAAGAGAAGGGAAAACAAGAGTTCAAAACAAAGGAAGAACATAAACTCAAGAAATCAGCAAAAACATGGGTTGCCTCCCAAGAAGGGCTTGTTTAGAGTCTCTAGCTTGACTTCCTAATCATTCACTTCTCAACTTCCTCAGCTGACTATTGTGTCTCCTTGTTCTCTTCATTTCTTTCTTGGTTGGGTTCCCCCAAACTAATTTTTGACCTTCTTACAAAGTCTTCATCTTCATAGAATCTTTTTACCCTATGTCCATTCACCTTGAAAATGCCCAACTTTTCCCCTAAAATTTCCATCATTCCTGACGGGTATATCTTCACTACAGAAAAAGGTTCAAACCACCTCATTCTTAGCTTTCCTAAAAATAGTATGATGCTCAAGTTGTTGGGTTTTAGGGGAGGCAGAGATGGCAGCAGAAACAAAAAATTTCTCCCCAAACCCAGTATAAAAGAATCACGTCAACATCTATACATTAGGAAGGATGGTTTGTAGAGACATACCTTGTCTCGAGGCTTGCTCAGCGACATTACCTCATGGCTTGCACAGTCTTCACCTCCGGTCTTGGATGGTTTTTGTGCAACTCCTTGTCTCACTGGGACTATCGGGATTGACAACTGTCCTCTGAGCGGTAAAAATCTCCCGCCTCTACAGTCGTCCACACGGACTGCCTGGAACTCCGATTGCCTTGTCGCACAAGGAACCAGAAGGAGTCACACCCTCCTGTCGGCATACTAGTCACTGACACACTCTCCTACCACCAGTCACTTTTCTATAGTTGTCTTTCCCTTATTGTGCCTCCCTTATGGGGTAGCACTTGCTTGGGCTCTCTTGGTTACCACAAACAGAGAGAACAACAACTTTACAGAGCAACTGGTGTTCTAAGTTGTACTTTGAGAAGCCCCCAATACCCCTATATATAGGAGGGTCATGGGACAAGGTTCGCTATCTCGGGTAATGTGGGATTAAAGAAGGAGTATAAGGATTCAAGATTTTCCACAAAACAACTAATTGCGCCAGAGGAACCAATCAGTTGGGGACCTGAGTCGTTCAGTTCACACCTGAATCGATTAGTTGGGGCACCTGAGCCGATCAGTTCCCTTCTGAAATGATCGGTTCACTACCTTGGTCAGCTCCCGATTGACTATTTCTCTTTTGTTTCAAATTAATACAAATACCAATCATTGTTCCAATCAAATTGGACAAGTGAAACGAAAAGAAATTTCTTGCCAACCTGACCTCCCCAACTCACTCAGTTGGACCAGTTGAGCCGATCGATTTAACCCTTGAATCGGTCATTTCATCTTGTCATGTGTCGATCGGTTCATCACATGAGTCGATCGATTGGGATTGCAGACTGTGCAAAATCAGTCAATTGTAGTTTCAATCAATCTGATACTCTAATCAATTGGTCCAACACGTTGAACACTATGATATTGAGCTATCAATTGATTGAGTATTTAATTGAACTACTAAACAACTTTAGTAATAAATCTAAACATTATTTGTGGATAAACTCCTCTTCCAGGTTAAATCCTTTGTGTGTGACCCTACATGTCCATTTCATGTTGGCAATGAAAGTCCATAACACTTATGACTTCACAAGCAAAGAGCAGTGTCTAGTCGCACATCAATGCTACCCAAGTGAAATAGAAAGTTGGAGAACAACTTTCAATCCTACAATCTGTGAATGGTGTTACAGTGAATATATAATTCCTTTGTCACTAATGTCCTGAATGAACTCAAGGCATGGTACAATCATCCTTTCAACGTTCATCCATTTCCTTGATCTTAGAGCAAATTGGGTGAGATGTGTGTAACATCAATATCACATATTGATTCACACATGCATGTGCATGCCTTTCTCAATCCTACTCATCAAGTGGCTATGGACATCAAACTCCCTTAGGAGGGACAAATCCCATATCTATCACTCACCCCTCAAAAGCCCCATGCGTCAAAGTCACCCAATCATCACCTTTATAACAACCCATGTTTCAGGACTGCATCTGATGATGTCAAAGTGTACCCAATGACATGTGTTGAGTGTAGTGATTTTAGGTCGAAGAATCACACTTACCACCATCACTGTGAGAGCCGACAGTGACTACCAAATCATTGTTCCATGTGTCTCTCTCATGGTGGGTTTGTCTGGTACACTTGTTCTCTAACAAGTACCTATGTGCTTGGTTTGATATCACTATATCATGACTAATGAGATTCTGTCATCAACCAGCACACAATCTAGTCTTTAGTGTTATCGATGTCTATGGTTATTTCCACAATAACAACTGACTAGGGACTAAGAAAGAATGTATACTCTTAATATATGGATGATCTCATCGTTTAAGTCATGAACCTAAAAGCATACATTATTTAGTAAAACAATTCTTTAGACATCTATCATGTTAAACTATCATCTCATAAATAGTTAAAACATATAGATTGGAAATTGCCTTTATTATTATTCAAATCATTTACAAAGTATCCCATTACAATCATCACATGACTTTCTCTATGGGCATACATACTAACAAACTCCCACTTGCACTTAGAGCCAGTCACCTAGGAACCTCATTCCTTGTGACCTAGCATGACCATCATGCTTCTGCTGAGAAAGGGCCTTCGTCAGTGGATTAACTATGTTGTCTTCAATTGGTACTTTGCAAATCTTCACATCTCCTTGTTGTATGATCTCTCGTATGAGATGGAAGTGTCGCATTATGTGCTTGGACTGTTGATGTGATCTGGGCTCCTTATCTTGAGCAATAGCTCCAGTATTGTCACAATAAAGCTCAATTGCATCATAGCTACTAGGAACTACACCAAGTTCAGTGATGAACTTCCTTATCCACACAACTTCCTTTGCTGCATGTGAAACAGCAATATACTCATCCTTTGTAGTAGAATCAACAATTGTTTCTTTCTTGGAACTCTTCCAGCTCATAGATCCATTGTTTAGGTAAAATACAAATCCTGATTGCAATATGTAATCATCTTTGTCGATTTGGAAGCTTGCATCGGTGTAACCTCTTACAGTCAATTCTTCATCGTCGTCGTATATAAGGAACTGATCCTTAGTCCTTTGCAAGAAATTGGGTATGTTCTTTATGACTGTCTAGTGAGCATCCCCGAGATCTGACGGGTACCTACTCATCATGCAGCATACGAGACATCTAGGTGTATGTACAACATAGCGTACATGAAGGATGCGATGGCTGATGCATATGGGATCCCATTCATATGCTCCCTCTCTTTGAGTTCTCCATGCTGAACTGCTTCAACACTTTGTCAATATACATGCTTTGACTTAGTCCAAGAAGTCTTTTAGATCTATCTCTATAGATCTTAATACCTAGAATGTGCGATGCTTCTCCTAAGTTCTTCATTGATAAAGTATTCCCAAGCCAAGTCTTTACCTACTCTAAGGTTGTGACATCATTTCCCATTAATAGTATGTCATCCACATACAATATAAGGAATGTGGTCGTGCTCCTACTAACCTTCTTGTACACACAAGGTTCATCTTCATTTTGAATAAAGCCAAACACTTTGACTTCCTCATCAAATCATAGATTCCAACTCTGAGACACTTGCTTCAATCTATAGATTGATCTTTGTAGCTTACAGACTTTATTGACATTCGTTGGATCTATAAAACCTTCAGGTTGTGTCATGTACACATCCTCATTTATACTCCCATTAAGGAATGTGGTTTTAGCATCCATTTGCCAAATCTCATAGTCATAGTAAGCCGCAATAGAAAGCATGATCATGATGGGCTTAATCATGGCAACTGGAGGTAACGTTTCATCATAGTCAACACATTAAACTTGTTAGAAACCCTTTGCAATCAATATGCCTTTATAAGTTTGCACATTGCCATCCATGTCTGTCTTCTTCTTGAAGACCCACTTGCACCCTATCGGTTTTACCCCTTTAGGTGGTTCCACCAAAGTGCATACTTTGTTGGAATACATGGATTCCATCTCAGATTTCATGGCCTCAAGCCATTTCTCAGAATTTGGTCCCTACATAGCCTCTAGACAGGTAGTTGGATCATCATCTATGATCAACTCACCGCCTTCCTGAGTCACAAGGTATCGAAACCTCTCAGGTTCAAGGTGTGTCCTACTAGATCTACGAGGTCCTTGTATTACTTGAGGAGACTGAGATTCCACAACACCTTGTGAATCTCTATGTTCCTCTTGTACATCTATCTGATCAATGTTTTCTTGTTGGGCTTGAACCTCTCCAAGCTCTATTTTCCTCCCACTTTCTCCTCTGGAAATAAATTCCTTTTCTAGGAACACAACTGTCCTAACAACAAACACTTTGTTGTCAGTAGGGTGGTATAAATAATATCCCCTCATTTCCTTGGGGTATCCAATAAAATAACATTTATTTGACTTGGGTCCAAGCTTATCAGGAAACATTTTCCTAACATAAGCCTCACAACCCCAAATCTTAATAAAAAACAAATGGGGACACTTCCCATGCCATATCTCATATGGTGTCTTTTGAATCGATTTAGATGGTACTCAGTTAAGTGTAAACACAACGGTTTCAAGAGCATGATCCCAGAAGGAAATCGGAAGATCAACACAACTCATCATTGATTGCACCATATCTAGTAAAGTGTGATTCCTTCTTTCAAACACACCATTATGATGTGGTGTTCCAGGCGGAGTCCATTGTGATACAATACCACAGGCTCACAGAAGGTCCTCAAACTCCTGGCTAAGTATTCTCCACCTCGATCGGATCGAAGTTATTTAATACTTTTACCAAGTTGGTTCTATACTTCATTCATGAAATCCTTGAACTTTTCAAGGGTTTCTGACTTATGTTTCATCTGGTACACATATCCATACCTACTGAAGTCATCAGTGAAAGTAATGAAGTATTGACACCCATTTCTGGCATTTGTTCTAAAAGGCCCACATACATCAGTATGTATGAGTCCTAATAGATCACTAGCTCTCTTACCTTCACCTGAAAAGGGAGTCTTGGTCATCTTATCCAACAAACAAGATTCACATGTCTCTATTGATTCATAATCAAAAGAGTCTAGATAACCATCTTTATGGAATCTAGAGATGTTCTGCCCTAGACGACAATGCCAAAGATATGTTTTGTTTGAGTTGTTGAATTTTTGCCTTTTGGTGTTTACATTGTATACACTTGTCTCTAGATCTATCAAGTATATACCATAAGACATTGGGGCACTACCATAAAAGATCCCATCTTTTGAAATGGAACACTTTTGATTCTTGATAAGGAATTCAAAACCATCCTTGTCTAAACAAGAAACGTAAATGATATTCCTATTTATGGCAGGTACATAATAGTAGTTCTTCAACTCTATTATCATCCCACTAGGTAGAGTTAACTCATAGGTTCCTACGGCACTGGCGGAAACTCTTGACCCATTGGCAACACGTAGTTCAACCTCGCCTTTCCCCAAAGGCCTACTTCTCTTAAGATCCTTCACATTTGAACAAATGTGAGATTTGCATCCGGTATCAAGTACCCATGACAAAGAAGTAGTAAAGTTAATCTCTATCATGTATATAGCAGAAGTAGAGATATCTATCTCTTGTTTCTTCTTCCATTGTTCCTTCCATCCTCTCCATGTCTTGAGTGCAGAAGAAATTGGTTTGTCGAGAGAACCAGTCTCTCCCTTACATGTGTCATTGATCTCTATCAATGAACTATTCTTGTTCTCACTTGTCTCAAACAAAGCCTTAAGCATACATAGAGTGGACTCAAAGACTACCGGTATATCTAGATTGTGTAGAACACTTCTCACAATCCTCAACCAGTTATGGAATTTATTCTCAATTAATTTGCCCATTTTAAAAGATGATTCTTTTGCCATTCTACAAGAGAAAATTGCATTTGTCAAAACTCCTTTTGATTTGATTTGATTTGAATAAAATTTGTTGATAGTTAATTAGGCCTTTAATTAATTATCACTCCGACTATTTTGATTCAAATTGACAACCCTCACCAATAATTCAGAAGAATGCAACATACAATCTTCTAGTGGGTCAAGATCCTGAAATCCTTTGAGTCATGGACCAGCTAGGGCTGTCACCCACAACTCTTTTCCATGATCACCTCCATGCCTCAAGGTGCTAGATCCTATCTATGTCACCTTGGTAAGTCTGACCCAAAGCCAACACGATGAATATGCACCCTGCTAGGGCAGACCCACATATCCATCCTTCAAGCTTCCACGAGATAGACGGTGCACCACGCTAGGGTGTGCACACACTTGGATGATCAATCTTTTCACGTGTGTCTCATTTGGAAGGCATCTAAAACTTTAATATTTAATGAGGGATTTGGTTTTTATAGGTACATATACATATCCAATCACCACAATACATAGTACATATCATATACATGCTATATCCCACAGAAAACATGTGAAACGATAAAAGTGATGATCATGGCCATCCTAATGTCATTCCCCAAGCCAAGATGAATCACGGTCATCTAGGTCCACATCACATGCAAACTGTAAAAGATGAAATCTGTGCTTTGCCATTCTGGGTTTGATCAACTCATCTCCACGATTGATCGGCTCGCCATCAGGCTGGTCGGTTGGGTGCCACCAGCCGATCGATAGGCGCCACAAGTCGATCGGTTCACTGGTCGTCGTGCATCTCCTCAGGCCGCCACCCGCTCATATCGCTCCTTGAACCGGTCGTCTAGAATGCCAATCGATCGGTTGACACCTTGAACCGGTCGTCTCAGTCATCGTCAGGTTGTCCACCGTTCTTCGACATAACAAGAAATAAAAGATCTATCCTATTTTATATTTGAAAATGGAAAACCCTGAGTTATATTTGGGGGGAGCAAAGGTAGGAAAGAAATCTCGAGTTATCTTGAGTTACATTAGGAATAGGAGATAGGGAATCAATGCGCAGACCGAGATGCAAGGAACCACATTCAACCAAGCATACATAGGGTTTATTGGCCATAATCATGATGTACATACACCACAAAACTTGTTTAAGGGTGACGTGTATCGAGTTCATTCATATTACATATCGTATATGTATATTAGGATTTGTGGATTTAGGATTGGACATGCATAAAGAAAATTTTATTCGCATCGTATGCAATAAATAAAGGTGACAAACCAAAATCGTTCACATCGATAATCCTAAAGCATAGAGCAGTTGACATGGCTCTGATACCATTGTTGGGATTTAGGGGAGGAAGAGATGGTAGTGGAAACAAAAATTTTCTCCCCAAACCCAGTATAAAGGAATCACGTCAACGTCTATACATTAGGAAGGATGATTTGTAGAGACATACCTTTTCTCGAGGCTTGCTCGACGACATTACCTCATGGTTTGTTCGGTCTTCACCTCCGGTCTTGGACGGTGTCTGTGCAACTCGTGGTCTCACCGAGACTGTAGGGACTAACAACTATCCTCTAAGTGGCAAAAATCTCCCACCTTTGCAGTCGTCTACACAGATTGCCTGGAACTCTTATCGCCTTGTCACACAAGGCACCAGATAGAGTCGCACCATCCTATCAGTGTATTAGTCACTGACACACTCTCCTACCAATAGTCACTTTTTTGCAATTGTCTTTCCCTTATTGCGCCTCCCTTATCAGGTAGCACTTGCTCGAGCTCTCCTGGTTACCACAACCAGAGAGAACGACAACTTTACAGAGCAACTGGTATTCTATGTTGTACTTTCAGAAACCCCAAATACCCCTATATATAGGAGGATCATGGGAGAAGGTTCGTTATCCCAAGAAATGCGGGATTAAAGCAGGAGTAAAAGGATTCGAGATTTTCCATAAAACAACTAACTCCGCCAGATGAACTGATCGTTTCAAGCATGAACTAATCGGTTGGGGACCTGATCCGATCGGCTCACACCTGAACCTATCAGTTGGGGCACCTCAACCGATCAGTTAACTACCCTGGTCAGTTCCCAATTGAATTTTTCTCTTTTGTTTTGAATTGATACAAATACGGATCCTTGTTCCAATCAAATTGGACAAGTGAAATGAAAACAAAATTTCTTGCCAACCTGACTTCCCCAACTCACTTAGTTGGACCAGTTGAGCCGATCGGTTCAACCCTTGAACCGGTCCGTTCAGCCTGTCATGAGCTGATCGGTTCATCACATGAGCCGATCGGTTGGGAGTACAGACTGTGCAAAATCAGTCAATTATAGTTTCAATCAATCTGATACTCTAATCAATCGGTCCAACACTTTGAACACTATGATATTGAGCTATCAATTGATTGAGTGTTTAATTGGCCTACTAAACTCCTTTAGTAATCAATCTAAACATCATTTGTTGATAAACTCCTCTTCCAAGTTAAATCCTTTGTGTGTGACCCTAAAAGTCCATTTCAGATTGGCAATGAAAGTCCATAACACTTATGACTTCACAAGCAAAAGTGGTGCCTAGTCACACATTAGTGCTACACAAGTGAAATACAAAGTTGGAGAACAACTTTCAATCCTACAATTTGTGAATGGTGTTATAGTGAATGGATATTTCCTTTTTCACTAATGTCTTGAATGAACTCAAGGTACGGTATAGTCATCCTTTCAACATTCATCCATTTCCTTGAACTCAGAGCAGACTAGGTGAGATGTGTGTGACATCAATATCACATATTGATTCACACATGCATGTGCATGCCTTTCTCAATCGTACTCATCAAGTGCCCATGGACATCAAACTCCCTTAGGAGGTACAAATCTCATATCTATCACTCACCCCTCAAAAGCCCCATGTGTCAAAGTCACCCAATCATCACCTTTATAACAACCCATGTTTTAGGATTGCGTCTGATGGTGTCAATGTGTACCCAACGACATGTGTTGAGTGTACTGATTTTAGGTCGAAGAATCACACTTACCACAATCACTGTGAGAGCCGACTGTGACTACCAAATCATGGTTCCATGTGTCACTCTCACGGTGGGTCTGTCTGGTACACTTGTTCTTTAACAAGTACCTATGTGCTTGCTTTGATATCACTATATCATGACTAATGACATTATGTCATCAACCAACACAGAATCTAGTCTTTAGTGTTATTGATGTCTATGGTTATTTCCACAATAACAACTGACTAGGGACTAAGCTAGAATGTATACTCTTAACATCTATATGATCTCATCGTTTAGGTACTGAACCTAAAAGCATACATTATTGAGTAAAAAAATTCTTTATACATCTATCATGGTACACTATCATCTCAGAAATAGTTAAAACATATAGATCGGAAATTGACTTTATTATTATATAAATCATTTACAAAGTATCCCATTATAATCATCACATGACTTTCTCTATGGGCATACATACCAACATGAGTAAAATAGGAGGACCTTATCCCCTTCATGAACATCCTTACTTTTCAAGTTGGCATCATGCAAGACTTTAGTCCTTTGTTTATAAATTCTCACATTCTCATAGACATGCAGTCTCAGTTCCACAAGCTCCTAAAGTTGTAGAAATCTCTTCTGGCCTACTTTGTGAAGGTCCATATTCAGAAATTTGATGGCCCATAGAAATTTGTGTTCATGCTCAAGCGGTTGATGATAGGACTTTCCATATATAAGCATGTAGGGTGTTGTCCCTATAGGTGTCTTGTACGTAGTTCAATAAGCCCATAGAGCATCATCTAGCTTCATTGACCAGTCATTTCTTATCTGACTCATATCTTCTCCCAAATTTACTTGATTTGTCTATCTGATACTTCTACATGTCTTGATGTTTGGGGATGGTATGATGTGGTGACTTTATGTTTCACTCCATATTTTTTCAGCATCGCTTCAAACTATCTTTCTATGAAGTGTGATCCCCCGCCACTTATGATGGTGTGTGGTACCCCAAAGCATGGGAAGATAGTCTTTTCATATAGCTTAATCACTGCCTTGGAGTCACATGTCTAGGTGGCCATCGCCTCAACCTATTTTGAAAAATAATCAATAGCAACAAGAATGTACTTATTTCCCCTTGATGAGGGGAAGGACTCATATAGCCAATTCCCCAAACATAAAAGATTTCAACTTCTACCCAATCTTCCATGGGCATCTCATTCCTCCTGCTTATATTACTAGTGAGTTGGCATTCCTTACATGCCTTAACAAAAGATGTTGCATCTTTGAAGAGTGTGGGACAATAAAACCCAGATTGTAGTACTTTTGTTGTGGGATTTTCTCCATTATGGTGCCCACCATATGGTGAAGAGTGACACTCCTTTAGAATCAAAGGAACCTCAACCTCTGGTATGCACCTTTGGTATAAATTATCATCACACCTCTTGAATAGTAAGGGGTCATCCCATTAGTAGTTCTTGACGTCTAAAAATAGTTTGTTCTTATGATTGTATGTAATCTCTTGTGGAAGTTGGCCACATGCTGAATAATTACAAATATCTGTGAACCAAGGCAATCTCTGCTCATCAGACTGAGCCATCAATAGGGCTTCATCAACATAATTTTTGTTCATGGGTAACTGATTCTCTTCATCAAAAACTATTCTAGACAAGTGGTCTGCTACCACATTTTCTTTTCCCTTCTTATAATTCCTACAACAGTAGAGCCCACCACAAAAGTCATGGTTTGGCATCCTTTTTCTGCATCAGGTATTTTGCTACATGGTCTGTATATACCTTCATCTTTGATCCTATTAGGTATGACCTGAACTTATCAAAAGAAAAAAACTATCGCGAACATCTCCTTCGTGGTCGTGCTATAGTTTACTTATGCCTCATTAATGTGCGACTGGCGTAGCAGATTACATGGTGCTTCTTGTCTTTCTTTTGACCTAGTACAATGCCTATTTCATAATCACACTAGCGTCACACATTATCTCGAATGGGAACTACCATTCTGGGGCTTGTAGGATTGGTGCAGTTGTTAATACTTTCTTTAGGGTATTGAAAGCCTCCAAACATCCGTTGTTGAAATTGAATTTGGTGTCCTTGAGTAAAAGATTGGACAAGGGCTTCGAAATCTATGAGAAGTCTTTTATAAACCTCATGTTGTATTCAGTGTGACCAAGAAAACTTCTCACATCCGTTACTAACTTTGGAGGTGACAATTATGATATGGCATCTATTTTACTCACGTCCACTTCGATCTACTTTTTAGAGATTTTGTGTCCCAGGACAATGCCATTTCGTACCATGAAGTGGAACTTTTCCCAATTCAAAACCAGATGTTTCTCTTTGCATCTTTTCAGGACCAGGGACAAATTTCTTAGACGTGTAGAAATTTGTATCATAAACTAAGAAATCACCCATAAAGACTTCTGCCATATCTTCCAGGAAGTCGGAGAACATCAAGATCATGCAACACTAGAATGTTGTAGGTGTGTTGCATAATCTGAATGGCATTCTTTTGAATGCATATGTGGAATAGATGCATGCGGATGTCATTTTTTCCTGATCATCTATGTGAATGGGGACCTGGTCAAAACTTGAATATTTATCCAAAAAGCAAAAATAGTCGTGATGAGCCAACCTATCTAGAACTTGGTCAATGAATGGTAAGGGGAAATGATCCTCCCTTGTGGCCGCATTTAGTTTCCTATAATCTATACACATTTGTCATCATGTAACAGTTCTAGTAGTGACTTTGTCACAATTATCTCCCTTCACTGTTGTCATTCCTCCTTTCTTTGGAACGATGTGAATAGGGTTCACCGAATTACTATCGCTAATCATGTAGATTATTTTGGTATCTCACAGTTTTAGGATTTCCTTCTTTATGACTTCTTTCAACTTTTGGTTTAGCTTTCGTTGGGGCTGAACTAGCGGCTTAGCGAACTCTTCCATATGTACTTTGTGAGTGCAAAGAGCTGAGTTAAGCCCTTTTATGTCCTCTACAAAATATCCTTTCTCCCCTCTATGTTCTTTCATCTCCTTTAGCAGTTTTTCCATTTGTTCTTCTGCCAGGATTGCATTCACAATAACTGGGTTCCACTTTTGATTATCTAGAAACTCATATTTTAGCCCTTTCGGAAGTGGTTTCAATTCACTCTTCGGCTTAGGTGCCTCTTTCTCTTTGGGAGATTGTTCGATTGAAGCATACTTAACTGTTTCCACAATTTCTTCTTCGTCACTAAGTTCTCCTTCGTCTTGATTTAGATAGTCGAGGATTTCAACCACCTCAGGGTCTTCTATAGTAGGATTGGGGTTGTTCAAGGCTTGCATCAGGGGGTCCACTATTGCCTTTTTTGTTTCACTTCCTCACAGTACTGGTTGTAACTCTACATAAAGTGGACTGACTCAAAAAGAGATGGCTCCTTCATGGCATCTTGGACTCGGAAGTCTACATGGTCAGTTCCCACACGTAAGATAATAATCCCTTCTGTGACATCTATCAATGCTCTTCCAGTTGCCAAAAATGGTCTCCCAAATATCATTGGGCACTTTGGGTCTTCAACTGTGTCAATCACCATGATATCACAAGGAATATATAATCTTTCGATGTGAATGGGTATGTCTTCGACTATTCCCACTGGTCATTTGAAAGTGTGATTAGCCAATTCAATCCTCATGTTTATTTTAACTATATTTGTCAGCCCAAGTCTTTCAGATAGACTCAAAGGAATAAGACTAATGCTTGCTCTCAAATTTGCCAAACCTTTTCTCTCTAAATTGTCTCCAACAATGAATGGTATATTGAATGCTACAAGGTCCTTCTTCTTTGTTGGCAGCTCTGTCTGGACAAAATCACTGCACATATTAGCTAACTGCACTATCTCGGTATGGTCCCATGTCCTCCTTTTGGTGATGAGATCATTGAAGTACTTGGCATAGGTCGACATCTCCTCTATAGCATCCATGAACGAAATGTCTAAATGCAATTTCTTTACCACCTCCATGAACTTCTTGTATCATCTCTTTAGGTGTGCTTTAATGAACTTATAGGGGAATTGTAGTCTCGGTGCATACAGACTCTTCTTTGTAAAAATCTCCCCGACATCATCGGGTTTCCTAACTTCTTCATCTTTCTCCTTTCTTTCTTCCACTTTTTCTTTATCAACTAATTTTTCAAGAGAAACTTCTTTCACAGGTGGTTGTTCATCATCTCTTCTTTCCTCATTGTTGCTTCTAGTTCCTAAGTTACTTAGCATCCTCTCGGCTCAAAGGGTAGCCATCTTTGTAGTTTTGGTGTTTGATGGCATTTTCGTAGAAGGATTCTTTACCAGCTCTGTCAACTGCGCCAGCTATTGGTTGATTTGATGTTGATGGGTTTGCATGTTATCCATCTGAACTTGTATAGTGGTCAAAACTCTAGAGTTAGCAAGAGCGCTTTGAGCTAACTAATCGTTCAATGTAGTTTTCCTTTTAGAAAAATAAAATCGATGGGCGACTAAATCTGGATGCTTATTATCTATTCCCAGACCCGACCCTTGGTTTTGGTTCTTCCTTGACTCAGTCCTGTGCCTTGACGGTTCAAATTCTTACTTTGACCCTGATAGTTTTTCTTATTTGTCTAATACTTTTTTTGTTTGGGTATATTGCGTTTGTCTGCTTCTCTTTTCAAACCCTAGGGGAAATTTATGTGAGTTGTTCAGTTGTTGTGAATTCTCAGCTACATCTTTGTTTCTGTAACTGAAACTGGGGTGGTATGGCCTCTTGAAGTTGGCATAGGAAATGTTTTGTGTCTCCTCTTCACTTTCGCTTTCATCACTTTCCTCGGGCCTGGTGTAGATACAATTATGAACACCATTTCCTCCTTCTCCATAGGTGACACACTTCATGACCTTCTTGGTATTCTTCTTGCCCGTAACTCCAGTATATTTAAGTTACTTCACATCAGTTGCTATTTTCTAAATCTGTGTCGTTATGGTCTCTAAAGCTTTGGCTTCAATAGATGGTCCTTGAGACCCTACTTTCCTCGTTCACCCTTTATCATTCCTATCATAGTCTATGCCTTCTTGCAGTGCAACCATGTTTTCTATTATCTTCATGGTTCTGCTTGGCTTCTTCCCAAGGAAATCACATTTGGTGGTTGCGTTTGACGAATACCTTTCCGTAGGAGTTAGCCCATTATAGAAAGTGGTCACGAGGAACCCCTTACAATAATTGTGGTGTGGACAAACTCTTTGGTACTCCTGGGAATGTTCCCAGGCTTCGTAGATATTTTTTAATGCATCGAGATGATGGTATGGGTTTTCACTCCTCAAATTCCCATGGAAAGGTTTAGTCTAGATCATTGATATGATAGCTAGTTTTAACACAAAATTTGTCACGTTTAAGTGTCGTATGATGATCAGGCGTCTAGACTCATTGGCCCTTGTTGCTGCCAATTCAATAAGAGTCTTCCCCTCTTTATCATCCTTGATGTCGCTATCCCAACCATCATTCTCTTGTTCATTGTCATGATGTTTACGATGGTGTCTTCTTCGACATTTGTAGCATCGTTCTTCATCGCACTGGTCTTCTTCGCGACGAACGTCATCATGACGATCTTCATCCCTACGTTCTTCTTCACATTGATGACCGTCATTGTAATGATCATCTCGGTCTTCATCTGACCCTAGTGGTGGTGGGTTGTGTTGATTCCTCACACCCCGCTCATCCCCAGTGTGAGTAACGTCCACATGAGGTGGCATGGTAACTCAGGGTTAAGTAGCAAAGTTGAATGAGTCTACTTCTTTCGGGGTGCCTGAATAGACCGCATAGTCGAGTTAGTAAACTGGACATTTGAAATGAACCATTCTACACAAATGCAGGGTAGAAGACTTAAAGTGACGGTGTAGTCAAGCTTATTACTAAGCTTGAGGCACGGGAGTATATTGAGTGGACTCAAGTTCTTAACAGTGCTATTTTGCCTTGTCCCCAGAAACGACACCAAAAAGTTGACCGACCTAAATCACATGACCAAAAAGGAGTGCATCTAGAGTAGTCAGACTTTTAAGAAAGTAAATCGACACTTAAGCCCCCACAACTATTATGTGGGGTTTGATGTAGTAATTGAGGTCTAACCACATGGACAAGTTTGGTAGGTGTTAAGCATACAAGGTTTCACACTCAGATACTCCAGATAAAGAGGCAGTTTAAAAAGTGTGTTCCCAAGGAAATGATTTTACTCAAACCAAAGTAAAATAATTAACCAAAGAAAAGAAGAACAAAGTGTAACAAAATAAGACGGAAACAAAGATATGGGGGGAACTTGGATTGGTTTCACCTACTAAGACTTTTCACCAACATGCAACATCATTTATCCCTATTGCATACTCCTATCAAGATTACAAGCAATCATACATGGTGTCTATTCCCTTCTCTCATGAGGTAAGGATATATCTAAGTCTAAGGGTAACCTCTCTCTTGAGACGACTACACAAAAAACACATAACAGAACATATGATCTCAAGATTTAGCATTCCAACATTCACATGCATTCATACTACTCCATAACACAAGATAAAAGTGATATTCCTCTCTTCAAGATATCAACAATCTAACATCACAAGATGGTAGCCAAGCATACAAGTGAAGCATTAAAACTAGTGTATGGAGATAATCTTGACAAGAGTATGTATATTCAAAACGGAGAGACAATATACTTGTTCAGAGAGCCTTAGTGGCTACTCCCATACCAAGTTAAGATGTTTAGCCACAAAAGTTCATGTGCAGCATAACAATGTTACAAGAAGAGAGATACATCAAGCTTTAGGAAAACATGAGGGAAGAATAGTGAAATGGAAGTGATAGATTTAGGTGGGGAGAGAAGAACGTGATACAACTCAGTACTTTTTCAGATCTAGTTCCAGAGGGTTGATGGTGTGGACGGTCTTCTTCTTTCAAAGAAGATAGATCCTTCAGTCTTCTCTCTCCTCAACTTCCAATTTTGGAGATCCAAGACTGATTGGATGGGTGTATGGAGATGAGTCTCAAAAATAGCAACACTTCATGGTACTATTAGATCTGATCTATGATCTGATCATTTGACAAGATGGGTGGGTGGCCTATTTATAGGCACACTCCACCGATTTAACCCCTCGACTATGGTCGAGGTCTGGTCTTGGATAAAGCTCGATCGCGGTCGAGGCCTTATTGTTGTTCTTTCCTCAGTCCAAGTCAGTTGCACCCCTGCCTCAGTCGCAGTCTGGTTGGCTACCTCCTTGGGTGAGGGTCGTGGTCGAGGTCAGTTTAGCAACCCCCCTCTGTCATGGTCTAGCTGGCCACCTTCTCGATCGTGGCTTGGTTGTTGTGATTTTCTGTAGGACCACATTTGAGGTCGAGGTTTGCCTTGCCTTGGAGAAGTTGAGGTCGCAATCCCATATTCATTGCGGCCCCGAAGAGCTTGAGTGCAAATTTACTGTGGGCATAAGGCATTAGGGTGAACTTGGAGACCTCGACCGTGATGAGATCGTCCATGTTGGATGAATGGGTCGCATTCGAGGTGATGACCATGACATGGGCTAGATATGTACCTAAAATCAAGGCGAGAATGTGTAAGTGAAGTATTTGACATAAGATGCTAAAACAATGGGGAAGGTTAGCAAAAGATATGCTAGAAAGGCATACAATGCATACAAAAAGTGTGTAAAATGAAGTGTTATCAACATTTTGGGAGAAGAGGCCTAGTCTATGTACCTAAAGATTTTTTTTCAAAGCCTAGTGCTAGAAAAAAAAATCCCCTAGAACCAAAACCACCTGTGCCCAAAAACAATATAGCACATACCCAAAATGTTAAGAAGGGAAAGAAATTAACTTTGTTTTCTATTTCTACTTCCAATATCTTGAGCATTATTCATTATCTTGTCAATACAAGATGAATAAGGTCATTTCTTGGGTTGCATGACCCCAAACATAGATATTTTGAGATACGTTGTTGAGATTTGACCTAAACTTCATTGTGAAATTCATGTGTCTTATCTCAACTAAAATGAGATTTAAAATTTATATCTTTGTATATTTCATTATTTTCTCATGAAATTAATAATTAAAATACTTGAAAATGATATATTTCATTCACCCTAAAAATGTTGTATATTCTAGAAATTTATAGAACTTCCTCTCTGTTGACTAAGATCTCGACTGAGGGACATCCCAATCGAAGTCAAGGTCAGCCAAAAAAAGATTGACATAACTATTTTCTTGCAAGAAAAACTATTTAATTGTGATTAGAATTGATATTTAAATGTGTAAAAAGCTCATCATATCGATTCGTTTCAAACACTAAAAATAATTTATTATTTAAGGAATATATATGTTATTAACCAAATAGGACCACCACATTGGTACCAAGAACCATTATGTTTTATAGGATTAGGTGTTTGATAGTGGTTGCTCCAAGCATGTGACTGGAAACAAAGAGTCTTTTCACACAGTTGAAGAAAAGAAGAGTACAACAGTCACATTCGGAGATAATGCTAAATCTAATATCATTGGCATAGGTAATGTTGGTACAAATTATTAAATAAAAAATGTGCTACTTGTATATGGATTACACCACAATCTAATTAGTGTTACACAATTATGTGATAGTTTGTATGATGTTCGTTTTAACAAATCTTGATGCGACTTGCTTGTAGGAAACACAAATTTTGTCGTTTATGAAGGAAAAAGATTAGGAAATCTCTATATACTATGACCTAATTCTAAGCGAGCTATTATTGGAAAATGTCTTCTTGCAAATGATGAATCTATACAATTATGTCATAGAAATATAGGTCATTCAAGCTCACATGTTATTAAAAATGTTCTTAAATATAATCTTGTATGTGGTTTACCCAAACTTTCTTTTGCTAAACCGAAAAATTGTGAACCATATACTCTAGGCAAGCAAACTAAAACTTCTTTCAAATATAAAGCCTTGCTTAGTACTACTAGATCATTAGAAATAACTCACATGGATTTATTTGGTCCCATGAGGACTCAATCTATTGGTGGCAAAGGTATTGGTTTGTCATTGTTGATTATTATAGTAGATATACTTGGGTGTGTTTTCTTCCAACAAAAGATGATACTATTAGAATATTCATTCAATAATGCTCTAAGATTGAAAATCAACTACGAAACAAAATATGCACCATTAGGAGTGATCATTGGGGAGAGTTTGAAAACCATGTATTTGAAGAATTTTGTATATCTCAAGGGTACACACATAATTTTTCAGCTTCACACACTCTACAACAAAATGGTATAGTTGATAGGAAAAATCGGTCCTTATAAGAAATGGCTAGAAAAGTGCAAGTAGAGCATAATAAACCTGAAACCCTTTGGGATAAAGCAGTAAATAGAACATTCTATGTCTTAAATCGTGTTTAAATTCACTCACACTTAAGAAAACTCCTTAAGAACTCATATTTAACAAGAAACCTAGAGTTGACTACTTTCATACTTTTGGTACACATTGCTATATCTCAAACACAAAGGATGATAGAGACAAATTCGACCCTAAATCACAAAAAGGATTTTTCTTGGGATATTCAACATCTAGTAAGGAATTTAGGATTTACAACTCTATTTCTAATAACGTTGAGGAATAAATTCATATAACTTTTCATGAAATCACACCATAAAGTGTTGAAAATGAAAACTTGAATGACATTACACACCAAATTGAGGAATGAACCATATAAAAAAAGATGATAAATATTCTGAAATTGAACAAAATAAGGATCAAAATAATGAGTCACATCAGCCTACTCCTAGAATAATCAAAGATCATCTTCAAAAATTAATCATAGGAAATCCTTTTGATAAAGTGAAAACCCGTGCATCATTTAGAGATGTTGCAAACATGATTTTTGTATCAATATTTGAACCTAAAAAGATAAATTAATCTCTAAAAGATGATTATTGGATAATGGCTATCCAAGAAGGGCTAAATAAATTCATTAAGAATATTGTATGGGATCTAGTCCCTAAACCTCCAGGAAAAACCATTATTGGAACTAAGTGGGTCTTTCGAAATAAACTTAATGAAGCCAGGGAAGTGGTAGAAATAAAGCTTGGTTGGTTCCTCAAGGGTACAATCAGCGAGAAGGAATAGACTTTGATGAGACATATGCACCCTTAGCTAAACTTGAGGCGATTCATATGTTATTAGCTCTAGTTTCCCATAAAGAAATCAAACTTTTTCAAAAGGATGTAAAAAGGGCTTTTTTTAATGGAATCATAGAATTCGAAGTATATGTTGCCCAACCACCTAGTTTTGAAATCCCAAACAAACTTGATCATGTCTATAAACTTAAGAAAGATCTTTCTGGTCTAAAATAAGCACCCTGAACATGGTATGAAAAACTTAATAATTATCATTTTGATAATGGTTTCTCTATTAGAAAGTTAGATTCCACATTATTTTCAAATCATATTAATTAGATTTTTTGGTTGTTCAAATTATCTTGATGAAATTATATTTGGTGATTCAAATGATTCTTTATGTACTCAATTCAGTTATAACATGCAAAAGGAATTTGAAATGAGTCTCATGGGTGAATTGACATTCTTCATTGGTTTTCAAATAAAACAAACGACTGCCAAATTTTTTCTAAGCTAATAAAAATATAATGAGGAACTCTTAAAATAGTTTAACATGGATAATTGCAAACATGATACTACTCCTATGGCTACTTTTGCTGAAGTTTAGAAGGATGAGGATGGTGAACCCATTGATGATTCCTTATATAGAGCCATGATTGGTATCCTTCTATACTTGACCACATCTTGACCAGATACTATGTTTTCCCTTGAACTTTGTGCTAAATTTCAATCAAATCTTTTGCATTCTCATTTTCATGTTGTCAAAAGAATTTTAAAGTATCTTTTTGGCACTATAAATTTTGGATTATGGTATCTCAAGGGCTAATAGTTGGATTTGAAAGCTTACAGCCATGTTGATTATGCTAATTTCTTCTTGATCAAAAGAGAACAAGTGGTGGTTGCTTCTTACTAGGAAGAGACTTAGTTTCTATGATTAGTTAGAAACAAAATATTGTTTCTTTATCTACCACCGAAGATGAATACATAGTTGTAGGATCATGTTGTGCTCAAGTTCTGTATATGCAACATGTCTTGAATGATTATGGTTTTATACTTTCTTCAATGTCGATTTTCTGCAATAAGACTAATGCAATAAATTTGGTTCATAATCTTGTTCTACACAGTTGTGCCAAGCACATTGAAACTAGACATAACTTTTTGATAGATCACATTGCCAATAATAACATCTTTCTTTGTCATGTTGATACTGAGGAAAAATTGGCTGATATTTTTACCAAACTACTTACTTTGTATCAATTTTGATATACTAGAAGGAAATTACTTATTACTCTACTAGAAGATGTTTTCTTTAATATATTTTCCCAATATTCTTGATTATATGCTTGGTCTATAGTGTGCATTTTGACATTGTAGCTTTCATTGGACATTTACTTTGGTTTTCTTTTCTAATTCAAAACATGGGTATTTTATTGAGGGGGATTATCCCATTAAGGGAAAGTTATTTCAAAATTTGGCTATCTTTTTAATTTGACACTATGGGAAAATAAATATAAAGCCAAATATTCCTTCAGCTTCATGAAGGTTTCACACTTTTATCTTGGAAAAAATAAATTTGATGCTAAATTGCTTTATGAGATCGATATCATTTTCCATATTTCTCTAAGCATACTAGCACACATTTTTGTGCCACTCAAGGATTTGTTCTTCTCCATTATGAATTCATCTTTATTATATTTAGGTTATATTTTAGATATGTTTGCCATCTTCAAAAAGTGGGAGACTATTGGCTAAATTGGACATTAGACTATCCTTTATTTTGTTGATGAAAAATATTTCATTCCTATTGATCTAACTTTCGATTTGTGCATTTTAGGGTTCAAGGAGATCACACTGAATGGATAGTTGAAATTAATATGTTCTAATACTTGTATTTAAATATTTGTACAACTTGTAATAACATGTATAAGTGTATAATGTTCAAGTACCTAAAAGTAAGGTAAAATCAAGCGTTAGATTTTCCCTATACTCCTAGAACCCTTAGATAAGACCCCATTAAAGTCTAGAGTCGTTTTCTTTATGTAGAAAAATTATTTGATAGGTTTTCCAAATATTTGCAAAATTGATTCCAATAAGTTTTTTGGTCTAGAAACTAGTAGCCTAAAAATCTATTGGTTGAAGAAATTGTCAACTAAGAACCACCTCAATTGAGGAGTCAGAGTACCAGTCAAAATCTTACATATTTGTTCTCTAAAACAATTTTGATCAAAAATTTTGTCGACTGACTCATCTTCAGTCCAAATCATATGACCATTAGACTGAGTAGCTGGTGGTTGAGGATACCTGTTGAAATATAATACATTCAACTCAAGATCAATCGAAGAAATTCTCGACTGAGATATGGTCGGTCAAAACACTTCTCGACCAAACTGGGTTCTAGAGTATTCTTTCTACATTCAACTAAGTTGGCCAATACACCTAATATTATCCAACTCTAACGACTATATCATGTCCTCGAACCCTATAGACTCCTTCCAAAAGTACCCTAGTCACATGCAACCCATTCCTATAAATAGAGTTGACCTTAGGACATCATGAGACACAAGCAACACTTGAGAAATCATTCCAGAGAGCAAATATGCCAAGATACACTTTCTATTGAATCCTTCAAGCTCTAAGTTAGTGTCCTATAGATACAATCTCCTATCCACCACCTAGCAACGTCCATCCTAAGTGGTCAGTAAGTCTAACGCTTTAGGATCAAAGTGATGTACTTCATTTATGTAACATTCCTTCTTCCAATCTACTACTTCAAGTTGATGTAACCTTATTGCTGGACTACTACAAGTGTGGGTGGATATCCAAGGGATCTGGCTCGAAGCTACGTCAAGGCGTGAAGGCTGCACCTAGGTGATTCAAGCTACTTCAAGGAGTGAAGGTGGCTTTAAGGTGCGTGACGCTACTTCAAGGAGGTGAACATTGTGTAATGGTGGTGGCGTTGCATCTTCATTCTCTCCTAGGGTTCTCTTTTGTTTCCGAGTAAAGAAGAGGTTTAGTTGAAGTATTTGTATTTTATTGTAATTCTTTGAGAGGTAATAAAATTTATCACTTGTAAAATCCCAATTGGAGACAATTAGGTAGTGGACTAACATCCTTCTATTCGAAGGGTGGAACCACTCTAAATTGTGTGTCTCCTCTTTGTGTCTATTTCTCTTTTGCAAGTTAAGTTTTAAAATAACTTTAAAATTGATGAAAGCTCTATTCGCTCCCCCTCTAGATCTATAAGAGTAACCTAGAAACGAGAATTTTGTGAATAAATATATTTAATTTATGAATTGTTGAATAATATAATTATGGAATATTAGACAATTTTCCAAAAGGAAATAAGATGTATGATCTAGCAACTATTGTCAACACATGTTTTGAGACATGAATTAGTATTGTTTCAAATAGTGAAAGATATGTCATTGAGAGGAAAATCTCAATAACTCCTTACTTGCTTGATATAGATTGATAAAAGCATTATGAGTTTCCTTGAAGAGAGGAACATTGATTTAAAGAAATATGTTGTTGATGTAAAGACAAAGGATAATCTAGACAAAAGTGGCTTATCAAATTATATTAGAGCAACATTAATAAAGATAAATTCCAAAAGTTGAAAGGAAGTATATTAATTGTGATTACACAATACAGTTTTCTTGAAGAGAAAGAGAAATGTATAAAGTAACTTCATTTTTTCTTCAAAGGTTGCCAAGTCTGAAATCTCACCTTGACCCTCCATCCATGCAAGGAAAGGTTGGGGGATTTGGAATCAAATACTCTATTTCCCCTTCAAGACCCTATCCCATCGAGGTCTTACCCTAATGTAAAAGACAACTATTTAAGGATAGATCTCACAAGGCTTACCCAAGTATCTTTGTTGTGTTTCATGGGCTGAAGAGATGAGAGAAGAAAAACCCTTCTTGATGTCGGTTCATCCATGACATAGTGACCATCAGTGCTAGAATTTGGATCTTGTATCTACACTATCTCCCACTCATTTCCCTGGGGGATACGCTACTATGAAGGGAACTCCTCTGACTAGGACTTGGTGCAAGGTTGGAGGGTGTTAGTGTGGCATGTGAAGTGGTTGAAGACCATGTGATGTGGCAACTATCTATAGATCCATCATAGGAGCCTCTCCTTCAACCATGCATGACGAGGAGAATTATATGGTCTTTAACTACAAAAAAAATGTAGCGAAAACCCCAAAATTTGTAGCTAAAAGAATTGGCTACATTTATCCTTACATTTAGAATATAAAGCTAATACCTGTGTAGCTAATTGTTTAGGATACATTTTTCAAAGTTGTAGTTAGTTATTTCTATGGATACAAATTCATATGTAACCGTAATTGTAGGTAAAAAATGTCCTTACACATAAAAATGTAGTTTCCATTGTACCTAAATATATGATTACAATTCAATTTGTAGCTATGATATGTAGGGAGAGATGATATTGGTTATAATTTGTAATGTAGTTCATGTATAGAAAAAATTAGCACTTACAACACTTGTAATTATAGCTAGTGTGTAGTGAAAGACATCATGTACTACACATACATATGTAGTGAGAGACATTATGTATCTAGTCAGTAACTTGCCAATATAGAGGGGTTTTTCAAAAAGAAGAAAAAATGAATAGTGATCAAGATCAACTTGTGCTTATAATGTCAAAAATGATACTTTTTTTATATTTAAACAATGAGTACACATGGGGAGGGCATTAACCTGGCCCCTATTTTACAATATGCATGGAAAAAAGATACATGTATATAATATCTTCTTCTAACTGCCTCTATCCACTGTAGACTCTATATGCCACATGATCATGAGTATCTTCTTCTATCTTGATTTTTCTTTTGTATTAGTTATGCCACTTGTATCGTCAACGAATATGAGAACATTGATAAGCTCATAAGAAGAGAAAGATTGCTAAGGTATTCCTCTTCTTGATTGAAAATAGAGCTTCTTTGTGATCTACTTCAGATTGGCCATAGGAAGCTCATGTAGTTGATATTGATATTCATGGAGATTCTTGAAAGACAAATCATTCTCATCAAAAAGTGGAAGTTCCACCCGGTCCCCAAGTTTGAGGTTTCCATATGTGTCAACACATATTTTGTGAATCTGAGACTATATATAGGATAATTCCTTTGTCCTCTCTTCCTTTTGTTGTGGCAGTTGTTCCTGTACAAGAGATATGGCAGCCAACTATAACTTAACCTGCAGTAACATAATTGTGAAAGTAAGAGAGTATGACACTAATTTTGAGAAAATGACGTGTAATGGAACAAACCAATGAAATCATTGCATAGTTTACCTTTCACATGTACATTAACACCAGTTTATGGTACTCCAATCAAGGTTATGTAATGGGTTATATTGTCTAGGATGAATATGTGATATGAAGGTCTTCTCTATAGTCATTCTTGGCATCAAATAACCTGACCTACAAAAAGGTCATAACGAATGAGCAAGTTTCCTTGCTATAAGTTGTAAATATCAAAATTTATACAAAACATAGCCATATATGAGTTATAATGGCATCATTTGACCTCTGTCATGGACCTCTTGGTATATCCATCTTTTTCATGATCATCATATATGTCCCATTACCAAATATGTTAGGGTTGTCCCCTTATACCCATTCATTCTCCATGCCCCTACTCCCAATACAAGATGTTCCCACCATAGTTTATTGTCAAAGTAGCTAGAGTAGCCTCTTCCAACCACCCTCCCCTATGCATAGCTTACATCACTGGCTTATGATGAACAAAATACAATTATTAATGATGAGGATAGCTTAATCTGATCTTAGATGAGAAATAAGATGTTGTATAGATTAGCAGCTGCACCTATACCTAAGCATAAAATTAGTATTGAGCATACCCTTAGGATAATTACCATTTTAAGAGGTCATCACATAACCATGTTCAATAGAGAGACATCATAGATCATGCTTGATCTTTAGACAACTTGGATGGTCATTAGACAAATATAAAACATCAAGTAGAAATCAATACTACAAATCACATGTCCCACAAATGGTCAAAATGTTGAGAAAGGTAGCAAACCTCTACTCGAAAGGCCATCCTTCAGAACAGTTGATGGTAGTAACCAAACCTAGTCTCCAGCATAACAAAGAAATTGCAAGGAAAAACAACTAAGCTAACATGCAAGCCAGTTTAAGTGGTACATAAACACATTTACTAGTTCAATATGATAGCTCTTAGCATCCAATATATTAATAAGTCCCAAGAATATAAGTTCCTATATAGCCCAAGGACCAGATGACAACTCAAGATTATGCAAAAACAACGTGTGATTCACTTTAATTTTTGTTCAGGGAGCATATAATAATACTTGGAGTTTGTTTTATTATAGAAGGAAGGATACTATTATACATACACTTAGTTATTCTAGGTGATTCAGTGTTGTTACTATTAGTTATTATCTAAGTAACTAGTTTAGTATGAACATATATAACATTCAATATTTTCTAACCTATTATTAGATAAGAAGTTGCTCGTCCTTTGAATTTTCTTTGCAAGCTAATCAACATTGTTTTTCTTTTATATAACATGTTGTAATTTGACAACCTAATGGTGATCCATACTTCTTCTAATAGCAGCAATAAGTAACCCACTTTAGGTTAAGGGGCTTATTGAGAGTAATGTGGATATGTTAGGTGATATGTAGCCAACACATGCACCTTTCCATACATCATAGTTTTTAGTGAGAAATGGGTATATGTGACCAACACAATGTCTCTTACATCAACAACGTGTTCTGTAGCTTTCTGAATAAGTTGAGAGTGTGTGTTTCATCCTTGGAGCTAACTAGAAAAAGAAAACCATATAATGTTCTTATAGGGATGAAACTAAAATAGATACATATCATGTTGTCATTACCTTCAGAAGCCAGTTTCCTTTCCTCATATGAATTCTTCTGAAAAAAATTCTTCTAAGTTGCAGGAGAAGGTTTCTTTGCTTTACCAGTAGAATTAGCAGGTGGTTCCTGCAACATACATAGGATTTCAAGAAACTAATATCAAAACATATTACTTCCTAATATTGTTTGACAGAAAGGGACTGGTTCATTCAGATATGAGTGTTGGCGATAATGGAGCTTGAAGTGGGGTACTAGGTCTTACTAAAACATGAAAAATTACGGATTGTCATGTGCAATAATTAGGTACCAGGGGCACTGACATTGGTTTTCTATCAGCTTTTAGGTTTTCCCTTCGCTAAGCTGCTGAGTAATCTAGCCTTTCTGTGTTCCCTTATTGTATATTCAGTTTTAGTTTAAGTTATTGGTGCTTATTTGTATCTATTGTGTTGTTACTATGGATAGGTTTTCAGGTGTATGATCTTGATGTGAAGAGGTTGATTCTTAGTGATATGGTTTGTGGGTGTTTATGCACATGATACAATGAGGTGGATCCACAATGATATGATGAACCTGGTAACTCTACTGAATAATATGTGCTAGATGTGTGTACCTATGGAAGATTTGGGCTCCATCCAAGTTAAATGAAGCTATAGATGCTTCCATACCTTGGTTGAGGACTTTAGTGATATCACATTTTCAAGAAGAAAGTAGACGTGGATGGTTATTATTGGCTTCTTAATGAAGATAAAATAGGTTCGGGGAAGTTTGTTTGAGTGCAAAGATGGCAGCCTAACACCCTCAAATTGTGTCCATCTCAGTTGACATTTCAAATGAGTAGATATGTAGTAGTTAACACATGATTTTGCATGAAAAAGCTGAGCACAATAAGGGGAGCCCTATCAAAATCATTAGAATAGAGAAGGCCTAAAGAAATCATTAAAACAGAGCAAGAAAGACACATAGAATGACACACACGCAAACATGGAAAATATGAATGTAGTAGATGATGAAAAGAAATATAAATACAATATGAGAAGCAAGAAAATCCATAAATAAGGTAGTGCCTATGCCAAGCTATCTCCTTCCCCAAAGAAGGAACTTCACTCTAGGAGTGTTAACAAAAGGGTGGAGGTCGTCAATTAAAATGGCGTTCAGAGATGTGTATGATGCACTTTGTGAACCTAAAATGTCAAGTTTACTAGTCCTGTTGCACTATTTTGGGATGCAGATTCTTGACTTCCTACATACTACCTTGTATACTATTTCCACTAATCTTCATCACTGAAACTCCACTAATCCACATTGATTTGTAAGGCATGATGCCAAAAACCATATGCACTTTCACATTAGAAATACTACTGAAAACCTACCAATACAAATAATATGTAGCAGTTGGATCAGATAGCATCCAAGTGACATTCAGACCACAAATGTCTGATTGGGCCCTGAACAGAGGAGGTAGAAGCCACTCATATGATGGACTACTTTTTTGGACAGCTACAGATTTAAAAAGGAAAGTAAAAACATCTACAATGGTGTTAAGGTTCTTCTAATCACCCCACATAAAGGTTGCTCACCTACAAAGTTTGTCCAAAGGATCCAGTAAATTACAAACACTATATCAACCTATTAGATATATTTTCTTTTTAAAATGATATTAAGTAGAACTTAATTTTTTTTCTACCATGCTCGAATTATTACATATTTATATGGCATATGATACATTAATACTCTAGTTATATTCACCTGCTGACAAAAAAAATAAGTTGTACAATTCTCATTTCATAGGGAGTCATAATAAGTTCATTCATTGCAAGGCTAGCTAGAGCAACCTCCATATGATAATGTATATGGGGTTCACAGGATGATCGTTTCTATGATCTTTCTAAGCTCATTTTTAGTATGAAAGTACCATGTCGATAAAGAATGTAAAAGGCACCTTAGATACAACAACAACATGAAACATTAAGAACACAGAACGGCAGAGGCAAGAGGTTTAGAGGCAGCGGGTTTAGAAAAATACCTACACTATACAAATTTAGAAGGATATCTAAGTCACCATTCTAAAATTTTCATCTAAAGAGATTCTTTATTAATTAGAGGCTTGAAATTTAGAACTCACTCAAGGAAAGCAAGCCACAAGAAATTTCATTCAGCATGTACTAATCGTTTGGAATGTCATCAAACTTTAAATCCAATAGAAGGACAATCATCATTGAATTCAATTAAAAAAAACTAATTATGCACATCATTCACATTTGAGCTACCTCTACACATGTCTTCAATGAAAAACCTAAGTTGCAACCATGAAGTATATCATTTTGTATTCAGAATTTACAATGTGAGTGATCAGAAAACATATTCTACAAATTATATAAAACCCAACATCAAACTATATTCTTATGTACCTAGATCATATGCTAGACACAGTACCATGCATCTTGGGAGAAAATTGTGCCAATAATCCTTACAAGGAAAATTTTAAGGTAACTTGAGCCTTACTGCTTCCCCTATCCATTTTTGTAGATGAATGATGGGAGTTTATAAAGTAGTATAAAATATAAAACTTTAGAACCAGGTGACAGTTAAAACACACAAAAAAAACATTATTTCAAACATTTCCTTTTGGTTATCAATATCAAACTACTCATATTTATTAGTATCCACACATATCAAAGTGGTGCCATAAATTGCAATAACAACAAATACCTGACACACATGGGTGTGGTTCAGTGTTTATTTTATTGAGGAGGTAGCTCAGATGTCTCTCGGTCAATTCCAGCTACTTTGCAGCATTATCATATTTTGTTACATAGTAGTTTGAGCACCAATGGATTGTGTATCCCTTAATTACCTACTTTACTCATGCCAGACCTCTGTAAGGTCATCAGGTCGTCTTAGGGGTAGGAGGTTCTTTTGCCTTCAGTATTCCTGTAATATACATAATAACATTACATAATCAATTACTTCAAAACTTGTTCAATTGGTAGCTTAATAGGAAGTGGGTCAAAAGTTTTGAAGGTATGTTGTATATAAAATGCAAAAAGGAGAGTGGACCATCATCGCCAATAATACAATGAAAACTAGGGGCTTAACATAATAAGACATTTACTTATGAAGGTTTAGGTAGTTATTAATGCAATGAGACAGTACAGAAAATTGATATATATGGAACAACCATAAGGATGGTTATCTCCCAAACAACTTATCTTGTGTACTATTTTGTTCATGATAGCCATGTCCGGATCAGTGATTCTTTCACCCCCTAGATTTTCTTCCTATGGTAATGCTCCATAAGATGAAACTTTGCGAGTTAGAGGATTGTAACCATCTCAATAATAAAGATGTCCAATAGCTCTCTCCTTTTCGTAGGCCAATATTTTTTCTTATATTTCTGAGGAGAAAATTGTGGCACTTCCTACTTGGGTGCTTAGTCCCCTGCCATCAAAAATATGATGTAAAGTGGTTACTAATAACTCACAACTCCCATGGATATTAACAATAAACAAAAAATATTTTTACTTATCCTATCACAGGGTGAACATCTTCTATAGCACGAGGCCAAGGTGATGCTTAACATCTATATCCAAAAGATATATGATCATGTTCCACAAGAACCAAGACACATAACTATTGATGACCTGAATTGTAAAAGACATGATTTTTGCAAAAGAAAAAATATATTGTAGCTTTCATATTTCAGCTATTAGAGAGCACAAACATTCTTCAGTGATCATAACAGATCCAGTGAATGATTCTTAATAACTGAACTTGCATATTAGAGGAGCACAAAATTTGTACAACATCTCTCAAGATATAGTGTTGCGAGCTCAGTTCGTGATGGGAGATAATATATGTTAGGGTGGCATTTAACAATTACTAGCCGTTGAACAAGAGGCAAAACAAATTGTCAATGCTTCCAAAAATTTAGAACTAGCAAGGTTGAAGCTAGCAAAGGATGAGGCTGATAAAAAAATTGCAGCATCGTTCCCACTAATTGTTTGGATGAGATCCTTCATCACGTATATATAACGGGATTCATTAGCTGTATACTAACTTTTTATAAATAATTGGATGAGATCCATCATCACATATCTCAACCAGGGAAATAGAGCACCCCTTGTGCCAACTAGAAACCAAAGAATAAAAAGAAAATAGAATACATTGACCAAGTTTTATTAGATTTGTAGGCATATAATTTTATAGGGAAAGAAACCATACTTCCAAGCGGATCCGAATAAAGGCTCTTTGAAAACTTTAACAAAGTTAAGAAGTGATATTACCATACATATGAACTGCATGCCTTCCTCAGATGTTCAACAGAACCAGTCGGTTAATAAATTATCTATGATACGTGATTTTAACTATTGTCCCACAACTAGATCTGTAGAAATCATAGTTTTGTCTAATCACCCATATATTAGGGGGTCTGAGAAGTAAAAATTTCCTTTTCCATTCTTACTACTTTTTGTAGTAGCTTATATGGCTAACAGCCAGCCTCCAGTGCTGCCACCATGAATTAAGTATCTTCTGCTATCATCTTGGATATTGATCTAGCTTTTAACTGCCAAGATTGAAAAAGGTAGGGGCCGATTTGCCCCTGAGTGATCGTACATTTAGATAGATTTGGGAAAACAAATGCATGAAATGTAAAAGTTAGGATTTTACTTCTGGAACCCAGTTGTTAGGAATCCATGAGGAGGACGAGAATTGTAGTCCCTCTGTAATGAGGAAAACTCCATCATTGCAAGTTATGGGCTTGATTGGCGCTGCTGAACAGATGAAATTTGGTGATAAGGGACAATGGTCGGCCAACCCTATGGCCATTTGGGGGAGATGTCTCCATCTGCAGTCAGGGTGGGGAAGATGGAGGTCAGAGGGAATCATGTGTAGCGAGGCGGAATGGAGCAGATTGGCGGTTGTTTCATGCAGATGGTTGTTTGGAGTTAGGGAAGAGCACATAAAGTAGGGGGAGGTGTTGGTATGTATGCCCTGAGAGCCAATCATGGGATGATTGGTGGGATACATTAAGATTGATTTGATAAACATCAAAGGCAACCTTCCAATTCTTTCTGATTCAGCAATATGAGATAGTGATAGAACAAATTGAATGTCTAGAGAATGACAATACTCAATGACGTATGCCTTCAGGTTCATGACCTGAACGATGAGATCATACAGATGCTAAGAGTTTTTACATTCTTGTTATGTCCCTAGTCGGATGTAATTGTCGAAGGTAGATAGACAACAATGACACACAAGACTAGATTGTGGTGTTAGTTGATGACATAATCTCATTAGTCATGATATAGAAATATCAAACCAAACACATAGGTACTTGTTAGAGAACAAGGTACCAGATAGACCCACCGTGAGTTTGACACATGGAACCATGATATGGTAGTCACAGTCAGTACTCACAGTGATGGTGGTGAGTGTGATTCTTAGACCTGAAATCACTACACTCAAAACATGTCGTTGGACACACTTTGACATCATCAAACGTAGTCCTGAAACATGGGTTGTTATAAAGGTGATGATTGGGTGGCTTTGACACATGGGGCTTTTGAGCGGTGAGTGATAGATATGGGATTTGTCCCTCCTGAGGGAGTTTGATATCCAAGGCCACTTGATGAGTAGGATTGAGATAGGCGTGCGCACGCATGTGTGAATTAGTATGTGTTATTGATGTCATACATATCTCGTTCAATCTACTCTGAGATCGAGAAAGTGAATGAACGTTGACAGGATGACTGTTCCATGCCTCAAGTTCATTCGGGATATCAGTGCAAAGGAATTATACATTCACTGTAACACCATTCTTGGATTGTTGGATGAAAGTTGTTCTCCAACTCTCTACTTTCACTTGGGTAGCAATGATGTGTGACTAGGCAACGCTCTTTGCTTATGAAGTCATAAGTGTTATGGACTTTCACTGCCAACGTGAAATGGACCTGCAGGGTCACACACATAGGATTTAACCTGGAAGAGGAGTTTTGTCCACAAGCAACATTTAGATTGATTACGAAAGGAGTTTAGTAGTTCAATTAAACACTCAATCAGTCGATGGCTCAATATCATATGGTTCAAGGTGTTGGACGCATTGATTGGAGTATCAGATTGATTGAAATCACAATTGACTGATTTTGCCCAACCTGTGCTCCCAACCGATCGGCTCAAGTGTTGAACTGGTCGGCTGAGGTTGTTGAACCGGTCGGCTCAAATGTTGAGTCGATCGGCTCATGGTCAGAGTGAAACAATCGGTTCAAGGGTTGAAATGATCGGTTCAACTGGTGCAACCGAGCAAGTTGGGAAAGTCATGTCGGCAAGAATTTTCCTTTGGTTTCAAATTTCCCAATTTGATTGGGAATAATATTGGTATTCAATACCAATTGGGAAAGAAACAAGGAAAGTCTTTTTGAGCCGAACTAGGACCATAAACTGATCGGTTCTGGGCACCAACCGATCGGTTGGAATGCCCCAAACGGTCGGCTCAGGTCCAACCGATCTGCTCAATGGCTGAACCGATTGGTTCAGCTATGAACCGATCATTTCAGGTTGTGAACCGATTGCCTTTTGTGGAAAATCTCGAACCCTTCTACTCCTGCTTTTAGTCCCGCATTGCCCGGGATGGAGAACCCTATCCCATGACCCTCCTATATATAGGGGTATTGGGGACTTCTCAAAGAACAACTCAGTGCAACCAGTTGCTCTACAAAGTTGTCATTCTCTCTGGTTTTGGTAACCAAGAGAGAGCCCGAGCAAGTGCTTCCCGCAAAGGGAGGTGCAGCAAGGGAAGGACAATTGCAGTTGCAACTGGAGGCAGGAGAGTGTGTTGGTGACTAGTACGTCAATAGAAGGGTGCGACTCCTTCCACTTCCTTGTGGGACAAGGAGTGTGGAGTTCCAGGTGGTCCGTGTGGACTACTACAGAGGCGGGAGGTCACTGCCGCTCAGGAGGACAACTGTCATCCGACAGTCCGGTAGGAGGAGGAGTCGTCAGTCCCGTTGCAACCAGGAGATGCACAGACACCGTCCAAGACCGGAGGTGAAGACCGCGCAAGGCGCGAGGCATTGTCGCCGAGCAAGCCTTGGGACAAGGTATGATTCCACAAACTATCCTTTCCTAATATATAGACGTTGATGTGTTTCCTCGTGTTGGGTTTAGGGGAGAAAATTTTTGTTTCCGCTGCCTTCTCTGATTCCCCTAAAACCCAACAGTGGTATCAAAGCCACATCAACTGCTCTATATTTTGGGAATATCGATATGATCGATTTTGGTTTGTCGCCTTTATTTATTGCATATGATGCGAATAATATTGGCTTTATGCATGTCCAATCCTAATTCCGCAAATCCCAAATTACATATACGATATGTATTATTAATGCACTCGATACGCTTCACCCTTAAATGAGTTTTGTGGTGGATGTGTGTAGCATATTATGGCCTATAAACCCCTATCTGTGTGTGGTTGTTTGTGGTTGCTTGCATCTCGATCTGCGCACCGATCTTCCCTCTCTTATTCCTGATGTAACTCGAAATAATTTGAGATTCTTTCCTACCTTTGCTCCCCCCGAATGTAACTCAGGGTTTCCCTTTTAAAGCAATGTAATAATATGATAGATTTTATTTCCTGTTATGTCGAAGACCGGTGGACATCAAGAAAACAGCTGAAACGATCGGTTGAAGGCGTGAATCGATCGGTTGACATTCCATACGGTCGGTTCAAGGAGTGAACCGATCGGTTGATGACCGGTTCGAGGAGTGAGATGAGCGGGTGGCAGACATGACGAGATGCACGGAGACCAAGTGAACCGATCTGTTGGAGGAGCCAACCGATCGGCTGGTGGCACCCAGACAACCGGCTGGAGGGTACAGATCATTCATGTGATGAGTTGATCAACTTGGATGGCAAGGCACAGATGTTCATCTTGCACAGGTTGCATGTGATGTTGACCTAGATGACTGTGATTCCTCTTGGCTCGAGGAATCACATTAGGATGGCCATAATCATCGCTTTTTATCGTTTGTGCATGTTTTCTTAGGGATATAGCATGTATATGATACATACTATGTATTGTGGTGATTGGATATGTATATGTATATAAAAACCAAATCCCTCATTAAAATATTAAGTTTTAAATGTCTTCCAAATGCGACACACGCGAAAAGCTTGATCGACCAAGTGTGGGCACGCCCTAGCATGGTGCACCGTCTATCTCATGGAAGCGTGAAGGATGAATGTGTGGGTCTGTCCTAGCAGGGTGCATATTCATCGTGTTTGCTTTGGGTCACACTTAACAAGGTGATCTAGATGGGATCTAGTACCTTGTGGCATGGAGATGATCATTGCAAAGAGTTGTATATGACATCTTATCAAGAGTTGCATATGATGCAATTGGCAAGAGTTGCCTACCTGAGAGATCTAAGTTGTGGGCGATCAGCCCTAGCTGACTCATGACTTAGAGGATTTTAGGATCTTGCCCACTAGAAGGTTGTACGCTAAAATCTTCTGAATTGATGGTGAGGGCTATCAATTTGAAGTAAAATAGTGGGAGCGATAATTAATTAAAGGCCTAATTATATCGTCAAACTTTCAAATCAATCAAATAAGTCAAAATGAGTTTTGGACTAAAATTGCATATTTTCCTTTTATAGTTCAAATGGCAACAAACAACAACAATTTTTCTTTGTGATCAGTCCTTGACAAGGACAAGCTAAACGGGACTAACTTCCATGACTGGTATCGGACATTGAGAATTGTTCTCACTCAAGAGCGTAAGCTCTATGTCCTAGATACTCCAATTCCAGAGGAACTCGCTCCTAATGCACCAAGGGCAGAAAGGGATGCTTACAAGAAGCATGCTGATGATGCCATTGATGCTAAGTGCTTGATGCTATGTTCAATGAACCATGAGTTGCAGAGACAACATGAGAACATGGATGTCATAGAGATGATTCAGCATCTCAGGAACATGTATGAAGATCAGGCACGGCAAGAGAGATACAATGTTTCTAGGGCACTGTTCAAGTGTGTCATGATAGAAGGAGATCTAGTTGGTCCTCACACACTCAAGATGATTGGGTATGTGGAGAACCTACAAAGACTGGGATTTCCACTGAGCCAAGAGTTGGCTACTGACGTGATACTACAATCGTTGCCAGAATCTTACAGTTAGTTTGTGATGAACTACAACATGAACAACTTTGATAGGCCATTGTCAAAGTTGTTGGGCATGTTGAGGATAGCCGAGATACAGATGAAGAAGAACAAGCCCAAGTCTGTGATGGTGATCACGGGCAAGAAAGGCAAGTCCAAGCGCAAGGGCAAGGGCAAAGCTTAGAAAGGTTCTGATGCTAGCCAGGAGCCCAAGATGACTTCAGCTCTCAAGGCCAAGGGAGGCGTGACCAAGAAAGGAAATTGTCGCCACTGTCAAAAGCCAGGACATTGGAAAAGGAATTGTCCTCTCTATCTGGAAGAACAAAAGAAGAAGGAGGTGACTGAAGCCTCTACTTAAATGTGTCATGAAAGTAAACTTGTAACACTTTTTGAGGTATATGATACAAAGATGTAAAGTGTAAATCACTCATAATTGGGGCAAGTGTTTCCGCCATGGATAGAGTACTTTAGTTTATTTTCAGCCTACAAGGCATGTAATACAGTTATGAACTGCTATTTCATATATTGCCAAAAGATAGAAACACTTTATTTTGCATATTGTATGACAATGATGTCAATTAATAAAGTTGAGTTTTCAATCTTAAAGATATGATCTTTGTGGCAATGCCTTGTTTATCTTGTGGTATTCGATATGCATAAGATAAAATGATACCTAAAAGTTATTAGATAACTCAAACAATCAAATTAGCATCAATCATGAGAAATTCATTTCTAGTTTCCATGTGATGGATAAATCTAGACTCTTTTGGTTAGAGAAACAGTAAGAGACATGAATATCTTGGACATGATTAATCAATCTTCACTAATGGTAGTGGGAGAATGATTGTCCTATTAGGTATAATACATGTGATGTATTTACATACCTATTGGAGTAAATGATAATACTTCAAATGGTGTTTAGAGAAATACCAATATGAATATATTGATGTGTTCAAGATTATCATAGATGAAGTGCAAATTTGGTAAAGTGTTAATTCTTGATGAGATCAATGAATGAAATACTTGGACCAAATGTTTGAGATCCTTATGAGTTATTATGATAGTGTATCATAGTGAAATCATGATTAAGGCATGGTGATGTCTAAATCAAGAAGGAATCATACTCTAAGGAGTTAGAGAATGATTATCAAATAACTAAACTCTTCTTAATAAAAGAATACCCCACACTAATAAAGGACATTAAGAATCACAAGGAGTTGTGAGTTCTTATATCTTTAACAGATACACCTCAATTATCTATGTGATAAGTCGTTCATGTGATGAGTCAACTATCTAGATGAATATGAGGAATCAAATTTTGAGTTATGATTTATGATCATTACATCCTAAATGATTTCCATGTGAACCATAAGGTATGACCTTGATGGTAGAACTCATTGGATGAAATCCATAAGTGCAAATGAGTCTTAAGTGTTAAGACACATGGATAACATTTTGAGAAGGATAATGCTTGTTGATTGCAACTTAATGACTAGAATGGAAATCCAAAAGTGGAAATTATATTTAAGGAAGATAGAGATGTTTCCTATGTTATAGGAATAGAGATCTATAGAGATAGTTCTCGAAAAACCTCTTGACCTGAAAAGAGAGAGCATACATTTGCAATATGTACTGAAATGTTCAGTATGCACAGATTCAGTGGGAGAAAACTTGTCCATGCTACATGGAATTAGTATCCCAAGTCCAAGTGTCCAATTCTTATGAAGAATATGAACACTAAGAATAGATATGGATCTATCATGTATGTAATCATCCCATTATCTTGCATGTATGGACATGGCAAGAATAAAATACATTCATCATCTTGTATGTATGACATGACAATTTGATGTGCTCATCATGTTAACTCGTATGTGGGACATGACGAGTGGATGTATGTCTGCTTCCAGTATGGGTTACTGGAATACCATGAGAACTTGATAAGTACTTGAGAAATACTAGTTCTATGGTGATAAGGAAGAGTTCGATGTAAAGAGTTACATTGATGTGAACTTCCGAAAGGACAGAAAATTAATCGCAAAATATACATAGGATGTATAAAAGTGAAAGTTTGTTGATAATTGGAAACGTTCCAATAAAGTCGTTTAAAAGGAAATGTCGAGTATCTATGCATTAGAGAACAACAATGGATACTATATGGATCTAGGAGTTCATGAGATGAACTTATAGATATTTCGTGCATTGATGACAAGTATGGAATCCTTGATCATGCAATGTGGCTAAATGTTAGCAAAGGAATACTAGATCGTGTATTACGACACCTCCATCTCATACGTGTGACGTACAATGAAGAGATGAGAGACATGCAATTTATACTTACTTTGGCAAGGTGTTGTCATTACTCACTAAGTTAAGCACTAGAGCACAGTAACATGTAGGACATGTTTAAAGATCACTATGAATATGATTCAAGGGTGACTGGCTTGTAGTGCAAGTGGGAGTCTGTTGGTATGTATGCCCTGAGAGCCAATCATGGGATGATTGGTGGGATACATTAAGATTGATTTGATAAACATCAAAGGCAAGCTTCCAATTCTTTCTGGTTCAGTCATATGAGATAGTGATAGAACAGATTGAATGTCTAGAGAATTACAGTACTCAATGACGTATGCCTTTAGGTTCATGACCTGAACGATGATATCATACAGATGCTAAGAGTTTGTACATTCTTGTTATGTCCCTAGTCGGATGTCATTGTGGAAGGTAGATAGACATCAATGACACACAAGACTAGATTGTGGTGTTGGTTGATGACAGAATCGTATTAGTCATGATATAGAGATATCAAACCAAACACATAGATACTTGTTAGAGAACAAGGTACCAGACAGACCCACCGTGAGTTTGACACATGGAACCATGACATGGTAGTCACAGTCAGTACTCACAGTGATGGTGGCGAGTGTGATTCTTAGACCTGAAATCTCTACACTCAACACATGTCGTTGGGCACACTTTGACATCATCAAACGCAGTCCTGAAACATGGGTTGTTATAAAGGTGATGATTGGGTGGCTTTGACACATGGGGCTTTTGAGGGGTGAGTGACAAATATGGGATTTGTCCCTCCTGAGGGAGTTTGATATCCAAGGCCACTTGATGAGTAGGATTGAGATAGGCGTGCGCATGCATGTGTGAATCAATATGTGATATTGATGTCATACATATCTCGTTCAATCTACTCTGAGATCAAGAAAGTGAATGAACGTTGACAGGATGACTGTTCCATGCCTCGAGTTCATTTGGGATATCAGTGACAAAGGAATTATACATTCGCTGTAACACCATTCATGTATTGTAGGATGAAAGTTGTTCTCCAACTTTCTACTTTCACTTGGGTAGCAATGATGTGTGACTAGGCACCGCTCTTTGCTTGTGAAGTCATAAGTGTTATGGACTTTCACTGCCAACATGAAATGGACCTGCAGGGTCACACACATAGGATTTAGCCTGGAAGAGGAGTTTTGTCCACAAGCAACGTTTAGATTGATTACTAAAGGAGTTTAGTAGTTCAATTAAACACTCAATCAGTCGATGGCTCAATATCATATGGTTCAAGGTGTTGGACGCATTGATTGGAGTATCGGATTGATTGAAATTGCAATTGACTGATTTTGCCCAACCTGTGCTCCCAACTGATTGGCTCTAGTGTTGAACCGGTCGGATGAGGTTGTTGAACCGGTCGGCTCAACTGTTGAGTCAATCGGATCATGGTCAGAGTGAAATGATCGGTTCAACTGGTGCAACTGAGCAAGTTGGGAAAGTCATGTCGGCAAGAATTTTCCTTTGGTTTCAAATTGCCCAATTGGATTGGGAATAATATTGGTATTCGATACCAATTGGGAAAGAAACAAGGAAAGTCTTTTTGATCCGAAGTAGGACCATGAACCAATCGGTTCAGGGCACCAACCGATCGGTTGGAGTGCCCCAAACGGTCGGCTTAGGTCCAACCGATCGGCTCAATGGCCGAACCGATCGGTTCAGCTATGAACCAATCATTTCAGGTTGCGAACCGATTGCCTTTTGTGGAAAATCTCGAACCCTTCTACTCCTGCTTTTAGTCCCGCATTGCCCAGGATGGAGAACCATGTCCCATGACCCTCCTATATATATAGGGGTATTGGGGGCTTCTCAAAGAACAACTCAGTGCAACCAGTTGCTCTGCAAAGTTGTCGTTCTCTCTGGTTTTGGTAACCAAGAGAGAGCCTGAGCAAGTGCTTCCCGCAAAGGGAGGTGCAGCAAGGGAAGGACAACTGCAGTTGCAACTAGAGGCAGAAGAGTGTGTTGGCGACTAGTACGTCAATAGGAGGGTGTGACTCCTTCCACTTCTTTGTGGGACAAGGAGTGTGGAGTTCCAGGTGGTCCGTGTGGACTACTATAGAGGCGGGAGGTCACTGCCGCTCAGGAGGACAACTGTCATCTGACAGTCCGGTAGGAGGAGGAGTCATTAGTCCCGGTGCGACCAGGAGCTGCACAGACACCATCCAAGACTGGAGGTGAAGACCGCGCAAGGCGTGAGGCATTGTCGCCGAGCAAGCCTCGGGACAAGGTATGATTCCACAAACCATCCTTTCCTAATATATAGACGTTGACGTGTTTCCTCGTGCTGGGTTTGTGGGAGAAAAATTTTGTTTCCACTGCCTTCTCCGATTCCCCTAAAACCCAACAGGAGGGAGGGAGTATTGTGCATGAGAGGGGGAATATTATAGAATTTATGTGGAGTGAGGCGCGGGAGAATGAATTTTGGGTTTGAAATTTTACTAGTTATTTAAACTAGAATTAACTATACTTGTATGACTACATTTAAAAAAAAGATAAAAATGTGGTGAGGTATAGTCTTATTGATTGACTATATTTAGTTTGGTTATATTTTTAATTTGTGTAGCCAAAAATAGCTTGAGCTACATGTCAATTAATTTTAATTAGATAAACTGTAGCTAAATAGTGTTTTCTGTAGTGAATAATATGACAAATTTGATAACCATGATTTCTCTTTATTTGAACTAGGGTTCTTAAGTAATTAGATCGATGAAAATGGGAATTAGTGCTTCAAAGCATAACCCAAATAATATCTTGATACCAAGGTAACCTAAACCCTAGACTAGGCCCCGAGTATGGTTTAATGTGGTGATAATGATGCTGGCAATTTAGGATTTTTATACATGCAAAGTAAAGTTTGTTGTTGGATTTTCTTGCTTGATTGGAGAATATTCTTAATAGTATAATCAAATGATAATCTTCATGGAACAACAATCCATGTACGTGGTTATGCCTAAGAATAACCACATTTTGTGTCTTTCGAGTGTTTCTCGGGGATTCAACAATTAACTTGTTGGATGTTTATTTAATTCTGTTCAATTATAATTTCACTATGAATATCACATAGAAGGAAGATTATATGAAGAAAATGTATGTTTATATTTGCAAATATTTTTTTTGAATATATGTTGTTATTTACATGCATATTTTGGATGCACCCCATGAACTAGTATGATAACATACTGGTCGTGTATTTGTATCACACCATTTTGAGTATAAATTGATATACATGATAAACGAGATGAATATAAAGATGGAAATTACATGAAGTCAGTAAAGTTATATACTGAGGATTAGCTAATTGTTTCTTCTCAAATATACAGTCCTAATGATAGAAAGTTCATGTCAACATCTTCTTTATAATCTTTTGAAATGAATGAGATTATCTGATATTTTATATTGATTGATCAAAATCTGAGTCCTTAGGTAATTTTTGTAGGTAACTCCTCTCATCGTTTTGGCCTTCGTTAGTTTGGCATTGATTAAAAGTGAGGTTGTTATATTGGGTATCAGTGCACTAGATTTTTCTCAAATAATATTTAATAGTTTATAATTTCAAGTAATATGCAGAAATATGACATAATTATTAGGGAATTTTTAAAGGAGATGGTGTCTAGAAGGGACCACGACTGGGGACTGGCAAAATTTTCCTCCATGCCACAATTTGGCTTATGAGGACTGCCAGACCCGTTCATCCTTCCTGGCCAAAGTTGGACATTTTTCCCAATGTAAAATACCTTTAGGTTTTCTTCTCATCTTAATTCATCTATTTCTTATCCTCTACTTAATAAACTTAAAAAGTATCTTCCCTCCTCATTTAAAGTTAGGGTTTTTAAGAAGAAGTAGGATTAAGGCACCGTCCTGCAGTTAATGCACATGTACTACGGAAATAATAATGAACATGTAAACATAAAGAGAAAATATTTTATGGGTTTTCCCTTATGAAGGTAACCCTAGATGGAACTATAGTTGGGTTTAGAAAACACTAGTGGGTCAAGAAACATAAAAATTGTAATCGTGGGAAATGGGAGTAGAATGGGTAAAATGAAAACCATGCCATATGAACCCAATTTAAGGTAAGAACAATGAAAATTAAGAAAAATGTAATTAAGTCTATGTGACCTAGTTTTCCATGTATGAATAAAGAGAAATTTATGCATGATGTGTGTAAAAAAGATTTGAATATATATTAGAGCCATAAATAATAATTGTTATACATGAAAATGAAAAAATGAATATAACTTTCTCATCACCCTAATGATATCTCTGTAAGAATGGATGGATAAATAATAACCCCCCAGAGGGTGGGTAGATCATTGAAATACTCTCATGTAGTAGGTATACCACAAAGATTGGGAAAATAAATATTGAGAAGTTATAATATAAAATGTAAGTAAATGAGATAGGTGACACAGTTTCCCATGCATATGTTCATGTGGAACAAGGCATTAATGATAAAAGTGTTGAGAAGAATAAGCAACCAATGGTTATATATAAAAATGACAATCTAAATATAATGTGCTAGAACCCCCAATTCTATCTCTAGAAGTTTCAATATGGAAAGAAAGTAATTGAGATGACTTTGATCAAGCCCCTAGAGGGGAAGTTTAGAAAAGATCAAGCCCCTGCAGAGGAAGGTCATGAATGATCAATACCCTAGAGGGCAAGATCACGAATGGTGAATCCCCTACAGGGGAAAGCCTACATAGTACCAAGCTCCATGAGGGGAAGGTTGGAAGAGATCAAGCCCCTGGAGAGGAAGATCATTAAGGGGTGAAGCCCTTGGAGGTGAAGGTGGCCCAAGTCCACTGTAGGGACAAAACACTAGGAAAGGGCATCCTAGTGATTTAGCAAAAAAGGGTCAAGATGTTATAAAAAAAAATGCAAATATGAAGTCTTTAGGGATGGTGTCCCAACATTGGGCGGGTCAATCCAAGAGTTGGAGAAAGGACCTAAGGAGGAGGCAAAATGCAAAACCTGTGGGTCAAGTTGTGGCTAAGAGAGTCTAACCTCCTCTTGTGAGCCATGAAGTAACCTAGGTTAGGACCTTCCCTAGAACGGTGGGTTAACCGATTTCTTTGAGGATTGAGTTAACCTTAAATTTCACCAAAAGTATAATGAAAAAAGGATATATGAGATGAAAGAACACATATCGAGTATGATTCTTTGAACCCAAGTATGTCATCTCTTAAGAACATGACCAAAAGTCACTATGGAAGTGGCTAACAGTATTAGACTAAGGCCGGATGAGAAAATTGTCATGAGTCCAATGAGGGGATATAAAATGAACGTTGAGCATCACAAGATATGGAGGGAATCTGGTTTTAAAGAATTACATATGAAAATGATGTGCATTAAAATGGTTAAAGTTGTCATATCTCAACGAAACCCTTGGGAAGGGTAGCGTCCTATGTGAATCATAAGGTCAAGTAGGATGTATTAAAGGTACATAGCACTGATGGGATCATGAATTGATTGTTCCCTAAATGCATAAGACCATGTGGTCGGGAGGTAACAATTAGGTTTGCCCAAGTTCCATGACTTAGGAGATTAGCTACCTTCATGATGATCATGTGGCCCAATGGGTGAATGTTTGAGGCACTCCCTAGATGCATAAGGATGAGTTCACAACAAAAAGTACCTATACCATAGAGACCTGAAGGAAGTGGCTAAGGCTCATAATACATGAGGTGTAAATATAAAAGATATGAGAAGTCATATAATAATGAAAAGAGTTGTGTACAAAATCAAAGTGAAAAAAGCATTTGATTTCATAATAATAATGTGGAATTAAAAAGTATGCATGATTTAGAGTCAGGTTCAGAATGATTCAACCAAAAATGTAGGGTTTTGAGGTAATGTGTGGGCTTTCCATCTCTACTGTAGGAATGAGATGAAGTTTGTATTTGGGCTGCAGTCAAGTGCTTATTTCATCTCATTATGTGTGAGAGAGATTGGGTTATGCACATGTTATGATTAAAATTGAGATATGCAAAAGAATATCCTAAGTTGGAAACCTAGTGACATGACCTATGGTTTGGGGTGTCAACTCAACCTTATGTTGAGATAAATGAATAATAGGTTGGAAACCTCAATGAAAACGTGATCACCAAGTGAAATAAAAATCACAAATGGAAATCTAATCACCAAAGAATGGTATCATGTAAATACTAATAGTGTGGATATACATTAAATTGAATTCAAGTACCATTCTTAGTCATAATGTGTGAAATTTAGCTTATCAATAAAAGTGTGTCGAGATAACCCAAGTAGGGTTGCTAAACATTAGTTGTGAAATTAAGAGAAACTATCATTCACCATAATCTTACTGGGTGCAAATTTTGGGCACAAAATTTCTTTTAAGAAGTTGTGAATGTAATATCCTCAATTTTAGTGAAATTGAATTCATTAAAAATAATGCATGATTTTGGATAAGTAATCTCTCCAATAGTATTATTTATGGAATAATAAAATAACTTGGAGGCATGTGTGTAACATATGGTCATAGAAGAGGTTCAAGAGACTATTTACTTTGCAAATATCTCAATGGAGCACAAGTTAAATAAAAATAGAAGGAATTCATGCATAAATGAAAGACAATGAAATTTATAAAATGTTGATAACTAAAATATGAGACAAATGCCTCATATCCATCCTTTGGATGACTAAGTTGAATTTTTAGGACACAATTCTTATAAGAGGGAAAGGATTTTATAAGATGTATTTTAGCATGAATTCAAATATACATTTGAATAATGTGTGGACATATTTGAAAGCTTGGTGTACATTGTTTTAAAACCATCGATTTAAAATGCAATGTCTCCTTGCAATGAATTTTATAGTTTACCAGTTTCAATAATCCATTGATAATATTGTATCAAGAGAGGAGATACAATAACAAACAAATTACTAAAGAAAATTCACAATGGGTGTTTTAAATATGGAATTATGTGGAATACTATAGAAAAGAAAGTTTTTTTCATAAATGAAAGATAATTAATTAATGTATATTTGAATAATAGAATTATGGAATATTGGACAATTTCCAAAAAAAAATAAGATGTATGGTGTAGCCATTATTGGCAACACATGTTTTTGAGAGATAAATTAGTATTGTTTTAAATAGTGTTAAAAGAGCAAGTTTTATATAAGAAAGACATCAAAATAACTCCCAACTTGATAGATATAGATTTGTAAAAGATTTATGAGTTCACTTCAAGAGAGGATAATTTATTTAAAAAAATATGTTGTTGATGGAAAGACAAAGGATAATCTAGACAAAAGTGGATTTTCATGTGATATGAGACCAACATCAATAAAGATAAATTCCAAAAGTTGTAAGGAAGTACATTAATTATCATTACATCATATGGTTTTCTCGAAGAGCAAGTGAAATGTATTAGGTAACATCCTTTTTGCTTCAAATGTTGCCAAGTCTGAAATCTCACCTTCACACTTTGTCCATGCAAGGAAAGATTGGGGTCTTTTAGGAATCAAACACTATATTTCCCCAAAAAGATCCTACCCATCCTAGTCTTACCCTAAGTGAAAAGACAACTATTTAAGGACAGATCTCACATCTCTTACTCATGCATCTTCATTGGGTTTCATATGCCAAAGAGATGAGTGAAGAAGAATGCTTGTTTACGTTGATTCCTCCTTCACATAGTGGTAGTCAATGCCATAATTTGGATATCATATTTGCACTATTTCCCACTCATGTCCCTTGGGGTTATAGATACTATAAAAGGAACTCCACCAGCCAGACCTTGGTGCCAGGCTGGAGGGTGGCGGTGTGGTCGGCAAACTGGTTGAAGACCCTGGGATGCGGCGATGATCTATAGAGCCGTCAGAACAGTCACTCCTTCAACCATTCACGACTAGGGGAAGTGCTGGGTGACTATTCCTTGCAAGGTAACTAAGGGTGATTAAGGATGGCATTATCTCTCACTATAGGTGAGGGTTAGAAGGTCTTACTGACGTAGAAGTATAAACCCCAATAGGGAGAGCCCAGTCAGCATCAGATCCAGAAGGAAGGAGGATGAAGTATGATTCCAGAGCTTGGGGGTAGAGGCTAGGGAGAGGAAAGCATGTGGGTGAACAATAAGAGGAGGAGACTCCCTCACAGAGTCACGATCATAGGAAGCAAACCATGCGGTAGCGGTAGTTTTCAACGCAGGCGCAACCTGCATACGGAGATGAGCCTGCGAACTAGATAGAAATGCAAAGAAGAAAGAAGGTGCAAATCTGGGTCATGGGTTAGACGGATCTCAGCAGGGAGTCTGCCATGTATAGGATATAGGGAAAAAAAATAAAAGGTATTATATACTGACATGGTGCATTCCCATTGACCCTTAAAATGGTTTATTAGAAAAAATTGTAGAAAATTATTGGTAACTCAGAATTAGACAAGTAATATATGAAAATTGATTCGAAAAACAAGAGGAACGCAAAGAAAATATAATTTAGATCTAACTCAAAAACAAATCCCACTAACTCGAAATGATACTTACCCTAATCCCGATCCTACTCTCTGAATGTGCAACATTAAAGGGATTAGGGCGCATGCCCAGAAATAGTTGTCATAAAACCATTCTTACCCTAAACCCAATCCCACTGTCCCAATGTGGAGTTTTAAAGGAATTAGAGAGCTCGTCCCTGAGTAGCCCAAACATCACACACACAAAATATGCAAAAAGGAAATAAAATTTTTCTTTTTTGAAAAATGAATCAAATCCTTAATACATAGGGCCCCGTAGGAAACTTTGGAAAGAAAGAAATTAGATAGGAAAATATAAACTATCAACTACACCCCTTTTACATTAGCTCCCATGTAAAGTCCAGAGTGATGTAACAATCTTTATTTCCAATAGTTAAAAAGAAATTGATAGAAGATTGGCCAAGTGCATTACTTTAGTTCATTACATGGCCTAAACTCAGGAAAATCATGACACGAGCAATGCAATTCCATGGTAATCTATTTAAAACAAGTAAAATAGTTATATATAAAAGTAGTATACTTAGCATGACTTATATTCAAATAATCAATAACCTATTTTTAAACAGTATTTGTTTGACATGATTTTATTATGAGTTTCACATTATGCTGATATCGGGAAGCATGCTTATATTTATTTGGCTCCATCACGCCAACGACATGGGAAGGTCACCATGCTCTATCACTTCATATGAGATAGGAGATCAAAAACATGTACACATTCCACCATAAGAATGAGGAAGTCACTTGTACTAAATATGAACCATCAATATTACTAGTAGTCATAATGGGCAGTATCATTTATGTTTTAGATATGTCGCAAACTATAATATAGAAAATAGGAAGACTAATCTGTAGGGAATGAGGTAGTTCAAACAAAAGCATAACCATGCATACATTTCAATAGGTACATAGAAGTATCATCAAGACTACTAGTTTATTCAAGGAAAAGGTATAATAGCATACCTTTTTTGTTTATTTTTAGAGTACAAGATTCTAAGAAAAATAGGCCAACCACTTGAGCCAGATCCAAGATAAAAAAGATTTGTATCAAGGTTAAAGATAATGATGTTTTGAAGATCATGTTTCAATATTCAAGATTAGGGTTATTCATTCCTACTAAGCCATGGGGTTAGGTCATTCACTTGTGATCAACAATATTTTGAGATGTCCAACATTTAGTCAAGTGTCACGTATATTTCAAGTATGAGTGACCTACATAGGATTTTAGGAACTTATATGCTAACACTAATTGTTATCATCAATATTCAAGTCATTATAAAATCTATATAACATTATCATAATTAATTATCATCATTTGTGTTCAAGATTTGATTGATGTAATTAGGAATGTCAGGGATCAAATATTATTTTAGATGTTCAAGTATTAATAAGAAAATCTCACATATAGTCATTTGAAAAGGATAAAATGAATGTTTTACTAAACATGGGGAACATGGATGTGAATTAGGTCTTATAATTTTTTTTGGATCAAGCTAATTTTCTCGTTGAAATGGACTATAATGTTGATATTTTTTTAGTTATGATGAACTTTCTATGATTTAAATAAGAACTGGCCCAATTATTGATTATTTGATAGGAAGGGTTGGAAAATACTATAAATATGGAAAAAATAATGATCATGTGATGAACGATAGATGATCCATATTGATACAAGTTGGAGGCACGACTTGCTGACCTCTAGGTCGGTTCGATTCATGGTTTGCTGGGCTACTTGACTTGGTTCGTTCCTATTAGAGTGGAGGTCTGAGGTTCCTTTCTTCTTTACTCAGACCTTCCCACACACCAATAAAAAGAGGAGGAGGGACTCACACTATGGAGGCTTAGGAGTAGGAGGCACCGACTTCAACAATAGAGGTGTCATTCAAGCTCGTTGTAGCCTCGTGAGGTTGTGGGTGGTCAAAAATGGTGGGTGGATGGTGCAAGGGCAAGATGCCCAATTTGAACCAGGGGGCGGTGTTGTTCAAGAAAGAAGAAGACTGGAGGAGAAAAGGGGATGTTCAAGGCCGAGAGAGATATCAAGGCTGAGGGTTCTAGCAAGGTATGGTGGCAATGATCATTGGGAGGTCTTATATACGGTCAAGGGGTAGGTTTTAGGGCTGATTGGGATCTGACTTGTAGACCATGGTCATCGGTGTGAGAAAGGTGAGCGAGTATCACGCTGTTATGGCTTAACGGTGCATTAAAGGTAGTTAAAGTTGGTTGGATAGGCACAAAATTTGGATACACATATTTTTTCTTGTTTAGAAATTCAAATCATGGTATGAATTGGCCGATATAACAATGTCGATTTCTTTCCTTCTCCCTGCAATTTGTGAGAGGTAGGATACCATGCCACCCACTCGATTAGGTCCCTCGTAATGACCCGACCTCCCAGAAACCCCTAATTAATGAAGGACAAGAAGCTAGAGCCATTTTTCCAAATAGGATCATATTATTTTACAAATAAAAATAAATAAATAACAAATTCTACCACAACTAAGCTTAAAGTAGGATATTAAAATTTTATTTTCACATATGTTTAGAAAAATAGGATTTTAGGACTTCACCCAAGGAGAAAACTAGCTAGCTTTTTTCCTCCAACATCTATTTAGCCTTGCTCTTTTTCAATGTCACCTTTTATTGAACATCCACATTCCATTAAGCTTGTAGATGTAACTACATGTTACCTTAAAACACATACAAACAAAATGTCAGTCAGTATAACAAATTATATCAGTATGTGAGGGAAACCAAAATTTTATAAATAATAGTAACAACATAACCACAACAATTATTTGTTACAAAACAAATTTGCATTTTCTTCATAACTTCTCAACCATTTTTACCCAACCTCTGGTATACACTCTCTTAGGGTTTTGTCCCTTCAGTAGACAAAAAGGCCACCTTTTCAATCTAGAGCCTAGGTTCCAACACCTTCTCAAGCTGGAGCCCATGTTTATGTTGGTCTTCCCAATATGGGGACAAAACAAATATGACCTTCCCAAACTAGGGTCTGGTCTGACATTCCCAATCTGGGGCTTGGTCTTTAGTTTTCCCCATCACTATTCATTTCTTTCCATTCTCAATTTCTAGAGTTGGTATGCGGGTTCAAGCAAGTTATAAGCTTAATATTGTGACATCCATAGCCACTTTATAGATTGTATGAAATCAAATTCATCCAAACATTTAATTTCAAGAAATTAGTAAAAATTCAAAAATCACCAAGAAACTAAAGTGATTAGTCATAGGCATAATCACATACCTGATTTGGCAGTCTCAAAAACAAGAAAGATAGATAATCTAATTGAGAAGTCCAATCAACCAAGACAAGCAATAAATCAGGCAACTTGATCCGAAAAAGTACTTATAACACCTAATTATTATATTCACATTCAAATATTTTGTATGGTCTTAGGATTCTATTCTAGGGTTTCTATGCCTTATTAGGGTTTCCTAGTTTTATTTTCCAATTTTACCCTTTTCAGGTCAACAAACACTAAAAGAACTTTTTCACTCATAAAAATCCTAATTACTCAAATTATCGAAATTAAGGGTTTTTATCCACAAATTAAATCAAAAAACATAATTTGCATGCCTTTTCAATTAATTTCCATATTTAAATCCATAAAATCTCATAAATATCAAAATTAGGGTTTCTAAGTTCATTAATGCACTTTTATAATCATGAAACCCTAATTAAACAAATATTATCCAATTAGATCTAATCCATCCTTTTTATATCAAAAGGCTAACATTTGTTGTTAAAAGTCAGGGAACATCAGTCGATCAATTAATCTTCCACACATAGGATTTTAAATTAACTAAAACTATTAAGGGTAGAACCTTTACATAGTTTTTGAGTTACACATAGATGAAGTCCTTGAATAGATTTTAAATGGAGTCTATGTATTTTTATCATCAAAAGTTATATATAACATGTTCCCATTGGGTAACCCTATAATTAGTTATAAGTTTAACAAAGAAAACAATTTTAGACTAGCCATGGGCCTCCACCTGGGTCACAGGAAACCAGTCTCGGTCTACAGACGTGACAGAACCAACCCAATCATCTTGCGCTAAGCTGGCGGTTTGTCCTGCATTGCACCCACTAACAAAAAAAACAAAGGATTAAAGGTGTAATTTACATTTACCTCCCCAGCACTCACACAAAAGCAGAGTAGTCCTCTCCATGCTTCTTGCCTTATACCTATCTCTGGTCATCCATTGCTCCTAGTCTAGTCAATTGAGGAGTTGACTTCGTGCATCAACTCACCGGATTGACAGGTGAGGACGGGATTTCATGCGTGATGCTTCATCGAACTCGAGTGTGCCCTTCGATTGCTTTCTAGTGACGAATAAGGGGAGGTCGATGTCAAGATGCTCTTTCCAATGAAGGTGGTTTAGTAGGGATTTAGGAGAGGCTTGGCCATAGAATTGACAGTAAGGGAATTCTCTCAATGGTTTGAGGGTCTCGTGGGTGCCATTGGAGAGGGATAACATGGCCTTATATAGGCGTACCAGCTCAAGAGACCCAACATGTGGATCGAGCATCTACATAATTGAGGAAATTCTTGTTTCTCCTCAGAACATGGCCATCTAGGGATGGGTGTATCCAAAATTATATCCTAAAAATGATGGGAATGAAAATAGGAGAAGAGAAGGCTGAGAGAGGAAGAAATTCGCGCATGAGTCCACATTGTATTATTTCTAGACTTTCCAAGTTTGGTCGAGGTAGGTGATGAATCCATCACCATAGGATCAATGATCTAGTAGCCCTCACATGGCGTGACATAAAATAAGGTCTGGGTATACTCCCAGTATGAAAGGAAATCATTACATTTAATGTAAAATCCCATTAACTCATCCACTTTATGTATATTTGTAAAACCCATAAACTCTCTCATATTTAATCCTTTTTCTCTCAAATTTTTAGCCTAACTCATTAATGTATTAACCTACTTGTGACAAAAGTTTGGAACCAAAAATAGAAAATTAAAGAGACCTTTCTTTATATGCAAGTCATCCACTCAAAAGGAATATATTATGCAATTAAATTTCATATTTTCTCTTTCTTTCTCTTTTATCTCATGTATTCTGATTTCTCTTCTAATTAGAAACCAAAAGGAATAGAAAACTAATTAATTGTGGGCATCCATACCACTTTCTAGAGAAGTCCACATAATGCTCACATATGCATACAATTATCCATTATTTCTTTTCCTTTTACTTATTATGGGATTTCCTTTTTCTCTTTTCCATTTTTTCATTATTGGATGTATTAAAACAATATAAACCATGAAAGCAGGAATCCAAGGGAAATTTTGCAAAAGAATCCATTTTTTTAAAACAAAGCACACAATTTTCCATTCAATTTCCTTTTATTTCAAAAAATCGCATTTCAATTCATACGAGAAATAATTTCTTTATAACATCCCAGATATGTGTGAGCCTGATCCTAGGTTCATGGTTCACCCCTAAAGTTAGCCATGGATAATTGACTTGGAAAAACTCGAATAAAAGGGCAATTAAAGTGGTTTTTAACACATTAACTACAAGAAACCGTAGAAAATTGTTGGAGTGTCCAATTGAGATCAAATTTGGGCCAAAGGTTCAATATAATGTGTAGAATTCTTAGAAAAAGTTTGATAACCAAAATATAAAGTTACATGACCAAATGCACTTCTTTGGATAAAGTGAAACATCAACTAAAGTTGTAGTGTCACAAGGTGAATAAAATTCATGTTGATATAGGTCAAGTAGTCGGCAAATAACAAATTGAGATTACAAGTGAACATAATGAGGGAAAAATAGGAATTTAACAAGAATAGAGGAAAACCTTATCACATCCTCCTCTCCTTATTAGGAATTGTCCACAAAATTCAGACTTCCCTAAAAATGTCAAGCAATCTTTCGTCCATATCTAACTTCAACTACCAGGTAGCGTCATCACTGTAATGGTGCTTCTACAACACTTCAACCATATTGATTTCTTATTCTTGCGCTCTTTGCAGCAAGTATCAATTATCTTGACTAGAACTTCCTGGTATATAAGGGTGTCCTTCAATTCAATTGGTTCATAATTGAGCACATGGTTAGGGTCATTAATATAACGCTTCAGGTTTGACATTGTGCATTATGCTATATTGTGGAGGTAGAGTCAACCTATATAAACATTCCCAATACGATCCAAAATTTCAATTGGACCCAAGTGTCTAGGGATAAGTTTTCTCTTGTTCTTCGCAATATCTTGAATCGGTCAAATCTTTAGAAAAACATGGTCACCTGTCAAAAATTGAGTCTCATTCTTGTGTGCATCCATGTTCTATTTTCAAACTTTTTTTGATTAGGTTGATATTATCAGTTAAAATTTGTATCTCCTTGGACTTCAGAATCCATCTTTTGGCTACTTCATCCTAGTAAAGCGAAGATCTACACAACCTTTCCATATAAGGATTCATATGGAGGCATGTATGTACTGGACTAATAGATGTTGTTGTAGGGGAACTCAACAATAGGAAGATAGTGGTCCCATGAACCACCCCAATCAAAGACACAAGATCACAACAAGTATTCTAAAATGTGAATTGTTCTTTCAGACTACCCATCCATCTGGGGAAGATATTCAGTACTGAAGTTCAACTAAGTTTGCAGATCTTCCTAAACTTGTCTCCATAAGTGAGAAGTGAATTTTTCATTGTGATATGACACAATGGATATAGGAATCCCATGTAATCTAACTATCTCTATAATGTAAAGCTTTGTTAACTCTGGAACTTTAGTTGTTGTCTTGATTGCAATAGAAAGGGAAAACTTAGTCAGTCAGTCGACTACAACCCAAATGATGTGACTCCCTTTCCTGGTCCTAGGTAGACCCACCACATATTTCATGGTGATGTTTTCTCATTTCCACTCAGGGATAGGATGTGGTTGTAGAAGACCTCCTAGTCGTTGATGTTCATCCTTGATCTACTGGAAGGTCAAGCACCTAGAGATGAAAGTGGTGATGTCAATCTTCATATTCCTCCACCAGAAATGCCTCTTCAAATCCTTGTACATTTCAGTTGATTCTAGATGCATTGTATGTTTCAACCTGTGAGCTTCTCATATCACCTTTTCTGTCATATTTGAATCCTATGGGACCCATATGCATTGTTTCTAACATATTCCACCATCCATATCGACCGTCAGATGTGCTTGAGGCTTCTCTTACAACTTACTCATCTCCTCAATGCTCTTACTATGCTTCTGGGCTGACAAAATCTTAGACTCAAGGCCTGGAGTGACATGAATGCTGGCCAATCTGAGAACATCACCCACATAGCTCGGGTCCCATGGTAACATGACTTCCATTTTTCTCCACTCTGTAGTGAAGTCGATATCACATTTAGATTGATTCCTATTGAGTGTATCAGCCACTACATTTCCCTTATGAGGGTGGTAGCTATGGTGAAGTCATAGTCTTTGAGGTACTCAAGCCATCACCTCTGTTTGAGACTGAGATCCTTCTATGTCAGGATGTACTTCAAACTCTTGTAGTTGGTGAGGATTTCAAAGGTGGAACCATGCATGTAGTTTCTCCATATCGTTAGTTCATATATGATGGCGGCAAGCTCAACATCGAGGGTCTAGCAGTTGACCTCATTTGGATTCAATTGTTGAAAGGCATAAGCAACCACTTTTCTTTCTTGCATGAGGATACAACCTAGACCGAACTTTGATGCATCCGTGAAGATGAAAAACCTATCATTTCATAAGGGAAGGGTCAACAAGGGTGTGGTTTTTAGTTTTTTCTTTATCTCCTAAAAACCAAACTCGCACTCCATTGACCAGATGAACTGGTCTCCTTTCCTGGTGAGCTTTGTAACTAGCAAGATGGTCTTGCTGAAGTTTGGTATGAAACATTGGTAATAACTAGCAAGACCCAGAAATCTTTGGATTTGAGAAACATTTTTGGGTGCTTGCAACTCAAAAAATAGTCGAGATTTTAGCGGTGTCAACAAAAATTTTCCCACTAGACCCAAAAACATGACTTTAGAAATCCAAAATTCACATGTTGAAAATTTTGCATAGAATTTTTATGATTGGAGGATATCAAGAACTTTGCAAAGATGAATACGATGTAACTCAACATCATTTGAATATATCAGGATGTCATCAATGAATACCACTACAAACTTATCAAGGAATGGTTGAAAGACACTATTAATCAATTTCTTAAACACACTAGGGGAATTTGTTAACCGAAATGGCATGACCAAAAATTCATAATGCCCGTAACAAGTTGAAAAGGAGGTTTAAGGGATTTTTTAATCCTTAACCTTGAGTTGATGGTAAATAGAGCAGAGATCATTTTATAAAAGACATGAGCAGAACGAAGTGGATCAAAAAGGTCTTCAATTCTAGGCAGCATATTTTTTTTTAGTATCTTGATTTATCATACGGTAGTCAATGCACATGTGAAAAGATCCATCCTTTTTCTTGACAAAGAGAACGAGTGATCCCCAAGAAGAGGTACTAGGGAAGATGAAACCCTTATCTAGAAATTCTTGCAATTAATTTTTCAATTCAGTCAATTCAGCAGGATCCATCTTATAGGGTGCCCAAGAAATAGGTTTGGTACCATGTGTTATATCAATAGAGAATTCAATATCACGATTATGTGGTAGCCCAGGGAGCTCCTCAGGAAAAACACTCAGGTACTCACGCACTATGTCAATGTTTTCTAGGGCATTTGTATCAGGATTGAATATATTTAGAGTTGTTCGGTATGCTTTATACCCTTTGGATATCAAGGTTTGGTCTTTGATCAAGCAATGACAATATTTCAATTTCGATCCTCTCTTCCATGAATTACAAGAATGGGTAGGTTGGGATTAGAAATGATGAATTTCTTGGCACAAAAATCGATCATAGCATGATTTTTATGAACCCAATCCATCTCTAAAATAAGATTAATGTCTTCCATGTCTAACAGTATAAAATCTGATTCAAGATTATGACCAACATAAGATAGAGGGATTTTTTCAACAATATAGCAGGAGAGTTTAATTTTCCCATATGGGGTATTTAAATCAAGTATGTACCCTAAGTATCATTTTTCTATATTTAGCATAGATGCAAGACTCTTACACATGAAGGTATGAGTTGACCCAAAATCAAATAGAGTGACTATAGAATGGTCATATATTTGCATCATACCTAGATATACATATATTTGATGTAAGGAAAATAGAGTGACTATATAATGGTCATATATTTGTATCATACCTAGATATACATATATTTGATGTAAGGTGTTTGCACAAGATTATCATTATATGAAATTATGGAAGTAATTTCAATTTTAAATTGTACCTTCCATGAGTTTGTCTCCATTGGCATTTTCCTCATTTGCATTCACTGCAAAGACACAAGCTTATCTATGCTCACCTTGTTTTCCCCATGGTGGAGGAGGGTGAGGGTAATTGTCTCTAAAGTATCCATCTTGTTTATAGAAATGGAAGACTAGAGACATGCACTTCCATTTTCTGGAATGGGGGTTACCATAGTTGAGACACTAGGGAACATTGGGATTTTAGACTTGACCTCTAGTTGGGCCAGGATTTTGATTTTGAGTAGAGGTTCGATTGTAGTTCTAGTTCTAGCCTTGGTTTTTGCATGGGGTAGGAGGATCTCCAGGATTCTTCTATCAATTTCTATTTTTATCGCCACTATTATGGGGTTTCTCTTTCTACTCAGGCTTTATGGGAACAACATCAGCAAGCACTAGGTAGGTTAGGGTAGGTAGTGGCATTCTGTGTCCCATCCCCAGGGTTCTATCCATGGATAAGGCATGCTCATATGCTTTCTAAAAAGTGGTAGGTTTGGATGAGGAGACAAAGTCCTTTAGGGTTAGGAAGAGCCCATCAATGTAATGGCCTATCTTCTTCTCTTCCATGAGGTCTGTGACATGTCACTCCTGGAGACAAAATTCTCAACTATACTTGGCCACTGTGTTGGTACCTTCAGTAAGGGTAAGGAATTACTTATGTTTCTTTTTCCTTTCAGAGGTAGGGTGGAAACAGTAGGTGAAAATGGGATTAAAGGATTCTTAGTTGATAGGGATGACTAGTTGTGTGGACATAATTTTCGCACAACAACTTGGCCACCCCTTTCAATTGTTAGGTAGAAAAAGAAATTTTATCTTGTTCAGTGTATCTCAAAACCCTAAATGTGTTCTCCATAGACATTAACAAGGAATCAACTTTATCTACAACATCATCCTTATCCTCACCATAAAAGGCTTCAAGGTTAAGTTTTAGGAAATCTTGGATGGTAATGGGTTTTGTGTTATGGTTGGGCACTAGTGATGTTATATGGACTGCCAAGTCATGAATGGCATCCATAATGACTTTCTATTTGATTTCCAATCCCCCATACTTGTGGTCTTGTTAGCAAAACTGACATCCTCATCATCACTCGTGTGAGGCCTCTTTCCCTTATACTTGGTTTAGAAGTTCCTTCACCATCCCGATTGTTCCTAGTTTTTGGGGCCATCTGTAAGGGTTCAATTGGTATAAGTCTTCTTATTCATAATTTTCAAATAAAGGATATGATTGATCATGGAAATATTGTAACTTCAATTCTTCTTTATCAAATTATTTTCAAATTTATGTTTTTTTCCATTCTTACACTGCCAAAAATAGAGAGAGTATAGATCAAGTCATGACATCCTATTGAGAGTGAAAAGATGAGTTCTCATCCTTATTACTTCTAGTAGGTGGCTTGGGTAGTCCTTAAAGAAGAGATGAGATGCTAAAAGACTCTCTAGGGTTATAGGATGTCCTTTAGTCCATTTTTGGATTCACTAAGGGTAGGTGGACTAGGGGGAACCTCTGCCACCGTGAAGACAGATACGATGAATTATTTCAGAACCTCCTTTATGCTCTTTGTAGACACCTCATTTTCACCATAGTGAACTTTTAGGGCTTCTTTAGTTTAGCAATTAGGAATATCTTTTCAATAATGCATATAAAGCGTGTTATGGATCTAATACCAACGGTCATGGAACTATTCTTTCCTTCTCCCAATTTTACTATCTGAATGGGTAGTGTTAAAGGAATTAGAGAGCCTATCCCTGAGTAGCTCAAACATCACACCCACATAATTTGCAAAAAGGAAAAAAATTATGCTTTATTGAAAAATGAACCAAAGGTTTATTATATAGGGCCCCCCATAGGAAACTTTGGAAACAAAGAAATGATATGTGAAAATCTAACCTATCAATTAAATCCCTTTTACATTAGCTCCCTTATAAAGTCTAGATTGATGTAGCAGCTTTTATTTCCAACAAATAAAAAGAAAACTATAGCAGATTTGGAAGGTGCAGAACCTCAGTTCTTTGCATGGCCTAAAATCAAGAAAATCATGACACAATCAACACAATAGAATGTCACTCAATTAAAAAATAGTAAAATGATTTTATATCTAAGTAGTATACTTGGCAGGACATATATTTGAATTATCAACAATTGATTTTGAAATAATATTTGTGTTGACTCAAGGTCAATTAGGTCAATGTTGACTCACGTCTAAATTGACTAAAACTATGTTTTGATGATGACAAAGCATTCCACATATTGGTGTCTAATGTCTCTACTTGAGTAATTTCAGATTAGGTATAGACACACTCCAAATGCCCTAACTTGCGCATCTCAAATTGGAGAAAAGACAAGTCAAAGTCAATACAAGTGCACGTTTTTGTAATATGATGTAAATCCATTAGAATCGTGTTGTTAATCACTTGTGATGATTGTATACTTGTAATTAAGCTTAGAAAAAATCAGGAGCACTTAGATCGAATGTTTAAGCACTCAAAAGCCATTTTCTAAAATTCACATTAGGCTATTCATCGATCGAGTTCTGTGAGGTGCAAACTCGACTGATCCTGATTGGATCTTGAAAATGACTTTTGATCGGTCGAGTTTACACTACACAAAACTCGTCCAATAGAGTACCATACCAATTTGAGTTTCATTGGTCGGTCGAGTTTCTGTAAGACAAACTCGATTGATGGTCTGAATATCAGCTTTGTCTTTTACTCTATCGGTCGAGTTACCCCTATAGAAACTCGAACGATTGCACTATACGAAAAAGTACAGAAAAGTGCTTCTAGCCATTGTGGAGTTGCAACAAGTGAAAATATATCTGTTGAAAGCCACAAAATGGCTAGTTTTCGGCCCCAAGTGTTCCCAAAGGCTAAGAGGCATCCCCAACTATAAATAGGACCCCTTATGCTTCATTCCATGGTTGAACATTCATTGCAAAACTCTATGTGATGTTCCTATTCTATAGTTGAGTGCTTCCTACAACCTCGTCTCTCTCTCTAAGCTTAATAACTTGCTACATACATTAGAGTGAGTAGGAAATCTATAAGAGAGCTAGTCCTACATGTATATCTTGTGAGGCTCTCACTTCCACCACCTCCTTATCTCTCTTTTCAATCAAGAAGATGAAGGTTCTATCTCTTAGCTAAGAGAGGTGAAGAAGAACAAGGGAAGGCATCTCTTGGTGAAGATCACGGATGAAGACTTGGAGCAAGAGTGGGTAAGCCCTTGGTGAAGGCAGAAGACACCTTGCTCAAGTGGGTAAGTCCTTGGTGGAAGCTTTTCTGAGTGGAGGTGAAGTCAAAGGCGGAAGATCCAAGAAGAGTGGGTAATTCCTACAAGGCTGAAGACTTTTGCAAGAGTAGGTAAGTCCTTGGAAGAAGGCGAAAGTCTCCTTGCAAAGTGGGTAAGTCCTTGGTAAGGTTGAAGACTCTTTGTATTGTATAGGTAAGTCCTTTGTTTGGTCATGTATTGTAAGTCTTATGAATGAATATAAGAATGCAATGGTTAGGAAATCCTAGAGGTTGACCTCTCTATGTAAGTGGACTGACATACTTCTAGTTTGAAGTGTGGAACCACTCTAAATAGCTTGTCTACTTGTGTTTTCTCAATCTCACTCATCCTTTCTATGTATGTTTTAGTGGCACTCAAATTACCTATTTAGCAACCTTATCTTATCATATATCTTGAAGGTCTAATGAATTTTGTTTAAGTGCATTCATCTCTATTCACCCCCCCTCTAGAGCAGCTAATCACCCATCTAGGATCCAACAATTGGTATCATAGCGGGTCTTCTCCAAGCATACTTCAACAAGTAGGAGAAGATGGGTGACTACCAAGGAGGGAGATACTTGATCAGCCTACCAATCTTTGATCGGAGCAATTTCCTGTGTTGGAGAAGAAGGCTTCAATTCTACATCCAAGGATCAAGTCTTGAGATGTGGCAAATGGTGAACAACCCATACATGCTACCAAAGACAAATATTGAAGAATGGGATGAAACTACCTTGAAGAAAGCAACCTTGAATGCTAGAGCCATGCACATCCTCTATGCCTCCATGACACCCACCGAGTTCAACCAGATTTCTTCATGTGAAACAGCCTATGAGGTATGGAGAAAGCTATGCATCACTTATGAAGGGACATATCAAGTGAAGGAAAGCAAAGTGTACACGCTCAAAGGTCTTCTTGAGAACTTCAAGATGAAAAAGGAGGAGAGGATAGCCAACATGTACTCAAGGCTCAACACCATTGTGAGTGGTTTTGCTATTCTAGGACATCCTATGTCTAGTGGAGAGATCAACTCAAAGATCCTTAGAACTTTCCCCAAGAGATGGGAACCCAAAGTGACTTCCATTGAAGAAGCAAGGTCTCTTAGGGATATTCCTATTGAAGAGCTCATTGGAAATCTACAAGCACATGAAGACACACTTGACAAGAGGGAGGAAGTAGAAAGACAACAAGAGAAAGAACTCAAGAGAATGAAGAAGGCTGAAATGAAGGCTCAAATCAAGGATATTGTTGATCAAGCCTCTCCATCCTCTCAAGTTGAAGAAGATGCCATGTGCTCCAAGGGTAGATTCTACAAAGGCAAGTCCTCCTCCATCCGATGCTTCACATGTGGAAAGAAGGGTCACTACAAGGAAGATTGCCCACAAGGCAAAAAGACCCATCTTCACAACAAGAAGGAGAAATGACACTCAAGCTCTAGTGGGTCCTCCAACTCAAGCTCAAGTGAAGATTCAAGTGAAGGATCAAGCTCAAGCTCTAGTAATGAAGGAGAATGTCATTTTTCTCTTATAACATCAACAAGTAAGGACTCAAGTGATGTAAATCTAAACTCTTTAGATAAAGAATATTTGATTGCTATTATTCATGATACTTGTGCCTCTCTTAAGTCTTCTAAACGGAAAAGGAAAAAGCTTGCTAGAATTGTTGATAATTTGCATGTAGAATTAACTGATCTAGAACATGCTAATTCTTTCTTTCTTGATGATAAAATGCTTGTCTTAGCCAAATAGATTCTCTTAAACTTGAAAATGCTAGTTTGCTTGATAAGATTAGATTTTTATAAGCTCAACCGCTCATGCCTAGTTCTAATGATGAGCATACTTTAATTGTTGATTCTCTCATGCATGATATTGATGTTCTTAAATCTAAAAACAAGGACAAAGATTTTGTTTTGCAAGAATTAGAAACAAAAAATTCTTCCTTTCTTGCTAAAATCAATGTGCAAGAATCTTGTTCTAGTTCTACTAGTAGAGAGAATGATGTTATTGCTCTTCATATTCATAGAGATTCTTATTTAACTAAAGCTTTTTGCTTAGAAAATGATCTTTTGCATGCTAGAGATAATATCAATCATTTGTCTTCTACTATTGCTTCTCTTAAGCATGATAATGACAGTTTGAGATCCTATTTGCAAAGATTCCTAATTGGTAAAAAGAGTCTTAATGATATCCTATACCATACTACTAAACAAATTGGTAGACATGGTTTAGGGTATGATAGTAGTCAAGGGAACAACAAAGATAAAGGACGTCCAATATTCCATGGAGAATCCTCTAGTTCCAAGACTATGGGCACATGCAACTATTGCAATGAAATTGGTCATTATTCTACTTTGTCCTTTTAGGAAAGCAACCAAGAGAAATAGGACTTGGGTTGCTAAGCTAACCCCTCCGGACCCAAAAATATGATTGGGGACCATTTTGTATTTTTTCTTGTAGGTACTTGCAAATGGATTGACTTGAGCTATTGAATTACAAATTGATTTCTCAATCCACATGAAAGAAGAAAGGTGAGATGTGTAGAGGGTGACAACAAGTGGAAAAAGGAATGGTAAGAACAAAGGTAATGTTTTTCCTGCTTATAACCAATCCTAACTAGTTTTGTCAAGATGGTGTGCACTATACATATGGTTTTTGAGTCAAAAGTGGTATTTTGTGGTTCTCTTCACACTCTTGCTCAAAAACTATTTCTAATGCTTTTATAGTGCATTACCAACTTTCTTAGACATGTTTGGATATGGTTTGTATATTTAGCATGCCTTTAAATATATTTTTATGAAATATATGTGCTTTTTAAAACAGGTTTGTCGGTCGAGTGTTCCCTATTTGAAACTCGACCGATAGGTACCAATGGGTGTTGCCAACAACTGTCATCGGTCGAGTTGTCAATGCACAAAACTCAACCGATAACACTGTGCACAGAATACACAGTTGGCTTATTGAATGAGAACTTCCCACTCAACTAGATTTTCTCAACCAATAGCCTTATTCTTTGGAACTCCTTGGGTACCTTTATATATGCATATTTCCATGTTCTATATTGCCTATATTGCTTATAGCTCTATCTTTCAAATTGCTCTAAATTGGTATATCTATATCTTGCAATTACTTACTTTGAGTTGTTTTGCTGGTTTTGATGATGATCTCTTTGGATCTCTTGGTTGTGTCTAAAATTGCTTCCGTTTTTCTCTATCTTTCTACATCTATCTAGGTGTATATCTTGTTTTGATACAACCTTGAGGTTCTTAATGGTAATCATCTTTTGGTAAGGATGCATATTTGGATGTGAGTTATATCATTTCATGCTTCTAAAATTGCATATCTCTTTGTTTGGATATATCTCTACATCTACTCATATCTTGCTTTATCTTGTGTATCTTTTGGTATCTCTTGCTATGATCTAGATCCTACTAGTAGTCCTAACTTGTGATAACATCTACTAGTAGTTCATATACATGTAGTTCTAGCCTTGTTTAAAATTGGCATCTTTGCTCATCTATATGCTATGCTTATATCTTGTCTCATACATGCTCAGGCTTGTTCCTTGAATTGCATATCTAGTATCTTGAGTTACTTGCATAAGATTGTGATGCATGGTACATAGATCTACATTATATGTAGAAATTGGAGTATTTTTTGATTTTATGCAGATTTTGCTCCAGTTTTAGTTTTTTGTGCAAGGATAGTGTTTTTCATGCAGAAACAACCTTCTAAGCAAGACTCATGCTTTGCAATAAGCTCTAATGGTTTTTGGTCAAATTCTATCATCTTGAGGTTCAAAATTGTGATTTATTGTTTTTCTGCAGCACTTTATCTTGCATTTTGGGTTGTTCAAGTATATGCTTTAATTCACTTTTCTTTCTATGCTTGGACGAGCCCCTATTTGTGCTCTTCTAGTCTCCTTATATATATTTGTGTTATCTCCTTTCTCTTTAACAAGTGATGTTTCTTGTTTCTTCATAACCCCACTTTTTGAAATGACAAATGGGGAGAAAGTATGTCTTCTTTTAAAAGAGGAAGAAGGCATGTCTTACATGAAGAGGAGAAGTATGTCCATGTAAAGGGGAGAAGGTAAATGGGAGGAGACATATATGTGTAGAACATATATGAGTAGAAGACATAGTATTCTATAAATGTTATGAAAGTAACCATACAGGAGAAATAGCATCAATTGAGGGGGAGTATGAGAACTCCATGTGCATCAATTGAGGGGGAGCATATGAACTCCATTCTATTAAAACCCCTAGGTTTCTCCAAAGGTATGAATTTACTTGAAAGCTTTCAATACATTTATTGAATGGATTGTCATCTTCAAAAAGGGGGAGAATGTTGACTCAAGGTCAATTAGGTCAATGTTGACTCACATCTAAATTGATTAAACCCATGTTTTGATGATGACTAACCATTCTACATATTGGTGTCTAATGTCTCTACTTGAGTGATTTCAGATTAGGTATAGACACACTCTAAATACCCTAACTTGTGCATCTAAAATATGAGAAAAGATAAGTCAAAGTCAATACAAGTGCACATTCTTGTAATATTATGTAAATCCATTAGAATCATGTTGTAAATCACTTGTAATGATTGTATGACTTGTAATTAAGCTTAGAAAAAATTAGGAGCACTTATATCGAATGTTTAAGCACTCAAAAGCCATTTTCCAAAATTCACATCAGGCTATTCATCGGTCAAGTTTTGTGAGGTGGAAACTCGATCGATCCTGATTGGATCTTGAAAATGACTTTTGATCGGTCGAGTTTACACTACATAGAACTTGACGAATGGAGTACCAAACCAATTCAATTTTCATTGGTCGGTCGAGTTTCCCCAGGACAAACTTGACTGATGGTCTGAATATCGACTTTGTCTTTTACTCTATCCGTTGAGTTACCCTTATAGAAACTCGACTGATTGCACTGTATGGACAAGTGTAGATAAGTGCTTGAAGTCATTGTGGAGTTGCAACAAGTGAAACTATATCCGTTGCAAGCCACAAAATGGCTAGTTTTTGGCCCCAAGTGCTTACAAAGGCTAAGAGGCATCCCCAGCTATAAATAGGACCCCTTGGGCTTCATTCCAAGTTTGAGCATTCATTGCAAAACTCTGTGTGAGGTTCCTATTCTATAGTTGAGTACTTCCTACAATCTTCTCTCTCTCTCTAAGCTTAATCACTTGCTACATTCATTAGAGTGAGTAGGAAATCTGTAAGAGAGCTAGTCCTACATGTATATCTTATAAGGCTCTCACTTCCACCACCTCCCTATCTCTCTTTTCAATCAAGAAGATGAAGGTTCTCTCTCTTAGCTAAGAGAGGTGAAGAAGAACAAGGGAAGGTGTCCCTTGGTGAAGATCAAGGCTGAAGATCTGGAGCAAGAGTGGGTAAGCCCTTGGTGAAGGCAGAAGACTCCTTGCTCAAGTGGGTAAGTCCTTGGTGAAAGCTTCTCCGAGTGAAGGTGAAGTCAAAGGCGGAAGATCTAAGAAGAGTGGGTAATTCTTACAAGGCTGAAGACTAGTGCAAGAGTATGTAAGTCCTTGGAAGAAGGTGGAAGATTCCTTGCAAAGTGGGTAAGTCCTTCGTAAGGTTGAAGACTCTTTGTATTGGATACGTAAGTCCTTTGTTTGGTCATGTATTGTAAGCCTTATAAATGAATGTAAGAATGCAATGGTTAGGAAATCCTAGAGGTTGACCTCTCTAGGTAAGTGGACTGACATACTTCTAGTTTGAAGTGTGGAACTACTCGAAATAGCTTGTCTACTTGTGTTTTCTCAATCTCTCTCATCCTTTCTATGTATGTTTTAGTTGCACTCAAATTACCTATTTAGCAACCTTATCTTATCCTATATCTTGAAGGTCTAATGAATTTTGTTTAAGTGCATTCAACTCTATTCACCCCCCCTCTAGAGCATCTAATCACCCATCTAGGATCCAACAATTTGTTGATGTGATTTTATTATGTGTTTCTCATTATGATGATATCGAGAAGAATTCTTATATTTATGCGGCTCCATTGCCCCAATGAGATGGGGGAGGTCACCATGCTTCATCATTTCATAGGAGGGAGGACATCAACAACATGTACAAGTTCCACCATCTAAATGAGGAGGTCACTTGTACTCAATATCAACAATCCTTATTACGAGTAGTCATAATGGGTAGTATCATTTATGTTTTAGATGTGTTTCAAACTATAATATAGAAAATCAGTAACACTACTTAGTAGCTCAAGCAAATACATAGACACGTATACATTTTAAGAGGTACATAAAAGTATCATGAATACTACTAGTATGTTCAAGGAGAAGCTATAATAGCATACCTTTTTGGTTGATTTGCAAAGTCCTAGATTCTAAGAAAAATACGTCAACCCCTTGAGTCAGATCCTAGATTAACAATATTTGGGTCAAGGGTTAAGATCATGATGTTTCTAAGATCATGTTTCTATATTCAAGATTAGGGTTATTCATTCCTATTAAACCTTGGGGTTAAATCATTTATTTATGATCAAGAATATTTTGAGATTCCAATATTTATTCAAGTGACAAGTATATTTTGGGTATGAATGACCTAACTAGGTATTTTAGGAACTTATATGCTAACCCTAATTATTATCATCAATATTCAAGCATTCAATAAATCTCTAGATCATTATCATAATGGATTAGCATCATTTGTGTTCAAAATTAGATTAAGATTTGATTGATGTAATAAGGAATGGTAGGGATCAAATAGGTCATATGATCAAGTATCATTTGAAAAGGCTAGAATGGATGTTTTACTAAATATGGCGAACATGGATGCAAATTAGGTCTTGTAATTATTTTTAATGGATCAGGATGATTTTCTAATGAAAACAAACTATAACATCAATATTTTTGGAGTAACGATGAATAAACTATGATTTAATTACGATATGACCATTTTTATTGATTATTTGTCAAGGAGAGTTGGAAAATACCTTAAATATGGAAAAATAATGAATGTCTGATGAACGATACATGATCTGGATTGATACATGTTGGAGGCATGACTTTCTATGTTGTGGGTTGGTTCGATCTGTGGTTTGCTAGGTTACTAGACTCAATTTGTTCCACATGGACGAATGTCTGAGGTTCCTTTCCTCTTCACTCAAACCAGCACATGAGCCAAGAAAAAGAGGAGGAGAAGAAGGGAGGCTTAGGAGTAGGAGGCGCTAATACGTCGACAACAGAGGTGCTTTTTGAGCTTGTCGTGACCTTGTGAGGTTGTGGGTGGCCGAAATTGGTGGGTCGATAGTGCATGGGCAAGATGCTGAAATCAAACCATGCGGTAGTGTCGGTTCAAGACAGTAGAAGATCAAAGGAGTAAAGGGGGTTTCCAAGGTTGAGAGAGAGAGAGAGTGAGGGTGAGGGTTCTAGTTAGGTATGGTGGCGGCGATCATTGGGAGGTCTTATATAGGGTTGAGGGATAGGTTTTAGGGATAATTGGGATCTTGTTCTAGACCATGGATGCCTGAGTGAGAAAGATGAACGAGTATATTCTTGTGATGGAGAAAAGGTGCATTAAAGGTAGTCAAAGTTGAGTTGGATGGGAGAGAAATTGTGAGACAAATTTTTTGGTGCGTTTAGAATTTGAATCATGGACTGAGTTGGCTGATTGATTGATGTCAGTTTCTTTCTTCCTCTTTGTAATCAATGGGAGGTAGGAGATGATGCCCCCATCACTTGATCAGGTCCCTGATCTGTGGGACCTTGATTCAAGAGTTAGGGTTCACCCCTATAGAGGGCCAAGGATAGCTAACATGGGAAAAGAATAAAAGGGAAATTAAAGTGGTTTTTAACACATTAATTCAAGAATTTATAAAAAATTGTAGGAGTGTCGAATTGAGATTAAATTTGGACCATAGGTTCACAATAATGTGTATAATGATTAGAAAATGATTGATAACTAAACGATAAAGTTACATGACTAAATGTACTTCATTTGATAAAGTGATACATTAACGTAAGTTGTCTTGTCACAAGGTGATTAAAATTCATATTGATCATTATATTTTGAATTCGAGTGTTAATACTGACCAAGTAGTTGGGAAATAATAAATTGAGGTCATTAGTGAACCTAATGAGGGAAAAATAGGAATTGAACAATAATAGAGGAAAACTCACTTTATCACAATTGTTCTATACATGATAAAGTGGGGATTAGCACATGGTAACCCTCATTTAAAGTACTAAAATGTTGGTATTAAAAGATTTTTTTTGTGTTGTCATAAGACATTATTGAACATAAAGGGATATTATATGCTTATGATGATAATAATGGATACTTATGGTTTCTAATGTGGATAATCATGCATATGAAGAACTAGGGTTAAAGATATTAACTTGCTTTGTTATTATACACCTAATCTAATATAAGTATTCATGATGCAATAATATGATATATTTGATAATCATGATTACCCTTAATATGAACTACGGTTCTTAAGTCACTAGATTGATGAACACAACAATTAGTGATTCCAAGCATAACTCGAATAATAGATTGATATCAAGAGAACCTATACCCTAGACTAGGAACTGAGTAGGGTTAAATGTGATTATCATGATGGTGACAATTTAGGATTTATATACATGTAGAGTAAAGTTTCTCACTTGATTTACTTGCTTGATTGAACAATATTCTTCAAGTATAGTGACATGATAATTTGCATGTCTCATCATCGAGGTACGTTGTTATGCCTAAGAATAACCACATTAGTTTTTCGGTGTTTACAGAGTGTTTCTCGAGGATTGAACAATTTAATTGTTGGATTCTTATTTAGTTTTGTTCAAATATAATTCTACTATGAATATCACATAAAAGGAATATTATATGATGAAAATGCCAATTTATATTTGTAAGTATTTCTTAGAATATGTGCTATTATTTAGTTGCACATTTTGGATACACCCCACATACCAGTCAGGAAACATATTGATCATGTATTTTGTTTCAAGTCGTTTCAGGTATGAATTGATATATATGATAAAGGACATGAAGATAAATATGGAAATTACATGAAGGAACTAAAGTTATCAAAATGAGGATTAGATCTTTATTTCTTCTCAAATATACAATCCTAATGATAGAAAGTTCATGTAACAACCTTGTTTATAATCTTTTGAAATGAATGAAATTATCTGCTATTCTATATTGTTTGATCAAAATCTGGATACTTGGGTAGTTTTTGTAGGTAATGGATCTCAACTTTTAGTCCTTCCTAAATTGGGGGTTGCTAAAAAGTGAGGTTGTTACATTGGTTGCTGGTATTCCAAACAAAAACATAAATTGTAGGGTGGCAACCCTAGCAATGGATGAGTGGAGGCAATGGATAGAGGAGGAAGAAGAGTCATGATGAAAGAGATGGACTTAGGTGAAATGGAGAGAAGTGGAATAAGAGTGGAAACAACATTGATGGTCAGAGGAGTGGTGAAGAGAAAAATAGTGGCATGAACAACTAGTAGAGTGCGACAACAGTAGTAGCTGCGATGATCGATAGAGATTTGGGGTGAAGAACATTTCATAGGTTCTATTAAGTAGAACTTAGGCATCAATTCATCCTAAGAAACTAACACTAAAACCAATGTCATCGACTTCATAACCAAAACCAATGACATAAGTGAATCTATGTTGTCAATTTACCATTAACAAAGTGATGGCATAAGTACTTATCCCTATTAAAGAAATGCTAGACTATTCTATCAATTTCAAGACCAAAAGTGATGACATAACCTAATTTGTGGAGAACTTATTTTTCCCAGGTCACGTGGTTGGAACTCAATATTGTCATCTCTGGTAGGTGAAACTAACACCACATGATTTTTGGTGATAACATATTTTCAGAAGGACATGACATATAGGGTTGGTTCTTATGGATAGTAATCGATGACATATTCTTTTTAGATGTAAAAGTTATTTCACGGGAAGGGTTGCATCACTAGTTCCTTGTCCACTGACACAACAAATGCTTTATCAATTTTTTTGAGAAAATAAGTTTCACGAACTATCTATGATGTCGGTTCTTCTCTAAGAAATTGATGTGGAAATGAAAGTGGTACATATTTTTTTTGGAACAACCAAACTTGAACAATAGTGATGTTTATGCTTCATTAATTGACATCATTTGTTTGTTGAAACTAACATTAAGAAAAGTGACTCCATATATAAAAAATTGTTATGAATAGACATTTGAACATGAATGAAATATTGAGCTCCTTAAACACAATAGTAAATATATGATGTTTAATGTCACTTTTAATGATTTCATTTCCTTAGAAAAACCAACACCAATCTACCAATAACATTCGTTTTTCATGCCAACTGTCGCCGTATGTGAAGTCCTACCAATTTAGAAAAGACACATGTACCTCTTTATCTTTAATGTCAATTTTATTTCATAGAAATCGACAACAAAAATTTCCCATAAAATACAAATTTCCAAGATAAAAAATTGCCTCCAAAATTTTCAGCTAGGCATTGTTTTAATAGAACCAACAAAAAATGTTCTTGCCATATCCCTGTCGAAAAAATTATCCCCCATTACTTGTCTGTGCTACCAAACAAGGGACAATTTAGATCCATCAAGGAGTCACAATTTTTTAGGAGATGGTTGTAAAGCGTCGGTTACTAAGAAGAAAATAAGGACTAGGTGTTTTCGCACCGTGTCCCCACTAAAATATCCCCCACAAACTGCTTCTCAGTCGTCAATTTTTCTTGCTAAACTGAAAACTATATCCCTAACCTGAGAGCCAATTTTTTGTTTAGATATGTAGTTAGTCATAGGGCTTTACAGACATAACCGACGATTATGTCCACAAACATGTGTCTATTTTTTATGTGGTTTAGGATTTAATCGTCATTTTTTTTGTTCTAAATGACAACAATGTCCTTAGTTGTCAGTTTTACAATACAACATATGGGTATGGGTAACTTAATATCACCCACATGATACAAATGTTATCACCATTCTCTATTTCATCACAAATGACCTGCTTCGCTCTGACATTTTGTGATCCTCACCACCGCCTTTGCCATTGTTGTTGTTGGATGCCCTCGCGACTATTGCTTCTCAGCTCCCAGTCACTTGTGTTGCTAGATACTACCGCCTATATTGTTGGACACCCTCTCCGTTACTACTACAGAGCTCGATGCCGCTCTTACAAGGTGTTCTTCCCCAACCGCCGAATGTGCATCATCTCCAACTTCTCAGTGCCATCTTCCACCTCTAGCCATGGTCAACTTCACCACCACTGCTACCTCCATCATCTCCACTTGTTTCTAGTCACCTCCACCATCTCCAATCATCTCTAGTCATCTTCAGTCACAATTGTCATATCCATTTGTCGTTGCCAATAGTGGGGTCACTGAAGGTAAGAACATTTTGATTTTTTTTGGTTGGGTTACTGTTGTTTGGACATTTATGTGTTTTTTGGATGGCAATGCACATTTATGTATTGTAATATTACTCTTATTCGATAAAAAACCTCACTATAATCCTAAATTTAGTAAATTTATGTCCGTATTTGGCATAAAATCATCCCATTATCTCCTTTTATTAGGTTTTTTTGAGATAGCACTCAATCCATGGATGTGATACAATTATGTTGATAAATGATCATACTTTTGAATCAAATAATGCTTTGACATAAATTAATCAATTAATATTTTTACAGTGATTTACTAGTTATATTAAGTAATTAACATTGCTTTCATTTTATCTTGTTAGTGATTCATTTAACTTAGTTCAATAATTGATTTTCAAGATTGTGTAGTTGATTAATATTGACTTATTAGGGTTAATGATGCATGAATGAACTAACCCAAATGGAAGAATGAATTGAATTAAATGATGTCACATAAAACCTAGGATATGACCGATGAAAATAGGATCATAGGTATAGGAATTATAGCATATATGTATTTTGTTAGCCTTGAAACATGTCTGAGATTTAGTCATTACGAGTAAATCTTAGATAATAACCTATTTAGGATTTTTCTGGAAAACATAATCTCACTTAGGATGTAAGTGTATAATGTATATTAGGTTATCAAGTCATTTCTTCAATACTTGCTCGTTTGTTCTCTAAGTACATATGTTGGTGGATATTTTGCCATTATATCGATGTACTTGGAGAACTATGGGGAAATGGTGTAGGAATTTTCATGATAACCGAATACACATTATATACTTACTAATAAAATTAGGTGTTCAAGAATGGGATAGGTGGTACACACATTCATCACTTAACCTTAAACCCCGATCTTTAAACCCTAATCTTTAAACCCTAATTTTCAAACCCTAAACCCTAATCTTTAAACCCTAAACCCTAATCAATAATCCCTTATCTCTAAATTTAAAGCAATAAATCCTAACTTATTTGTAAATCCTTAACCTAAATAGTAAACCCTAAACCCTAATACTTCTTTCTCTTTGATCATAGAATGGATAGATCATGGATTTTCATTCCAAATCACTACACCCCACAATTTATTACTAGTCTTGATCAGTTTATATGATTGGCAGAGGAAGATAGGAAACAACCTGGAGATAGGTTCTATTGCCCATGTAGGAATTTTGGTAACAACTTGAATGTCAACACTGGTGATGAAATCAAAAGTAATGTCATGTGCAATGAGATTGTATAGACCTATATAGAATGATACTGGAATGGAGAAATTCCAAACTTGAGATCAGTAGATGTCCAAAGAAGTACTTGTGTTGAAAAAGAAATTTTCACTAATGATGTAGATGTGAACGAACCGATTCCAAGAGACATGGTTCGTACGATGCTAGATTGTTGTCAGATAGAGAACATCGATCCACCTTCCATATTTAGGGACATTGTGCATGATGTTGATAGACTATTGCACATAGGTTGTACTAAGTATACAAAGTTGAGTGTTCTATTGAGATTGTATAATCTTAAGGCTAACAATATATTGAGTGACAAAAGCATCACGCCATTGTTGTCTTCGTTGAAAGAAATTCTTCCTGAAGGAAACAAGCTTCCAGTCACAACATACAGATTAAAGATAATGTTATGCCCAATGGGAATGAAGGCTAAGAAGATGCATACATGCCCGAATGATTGTGTGTTATTTCAAAAGGACTATTTTTATTTGAAATATTAATGACTTTGGGAATGTCCAAAACTATGTCTCCTGCCAAGGTGGTGTGGTATCTACCTATAATACCACAGTTTCAATGCTTTTTTCCAATCCAATGGATATGGAAATATTAAGGAGGCATGTAGAGGTTAAGAAAAAAATGATGGGATCCTACGACATGCGTCTGATTCCCCATAGTAGAAGACGATTGATTTATTGTACGCTGAATTTGGTGAAGAAGTCAGGAATCTAAGACTTGGGATTTATACTGATGGGATGAATCCATACGACATGTTAAGAAGCCAACATAGAACTTGGAATGTTATTCTTATTATATACAATCTTCCTCCTTGATTGTGTATGAAAAATAAGTATGTTATGTTGTCCTTGTTGATATTGGGCCCTAAACAACCTAGAAATGATATCGATATTTATCTTGAAACTCTTATTGATGACTTAAAGGAACTCTAGGGTGAATGTGTGATGACCTATGATGCTTCACGTAGAGAGACATTTCGTTTGAATGATATCTTGTTTTGCACTATTAATGACTTTCCAACATATGTGAATTTGTCTGGATACAGTGTACAGAGATCCAAAGCATGCCCTATATGTAAAGATAACACTGATTCAATGTGACTAAAACATGGAGGAAAGACTGTAAATCTTGGTTATCGAAGGTTTCTTCCAAAATTCCATCCTTATTGAAGGTTGCGCAAATCATTGAATGGATCGAATGAGGAATGGAGTTCCCCTAAAACTATACTAGGGGAGGTCATTTATGAAAGACTAAAAGACTTTGTTAATGAATTCGATAAGAGATCACAATGTACCATTCCAACACAACATGACAAATCTTTATTCAAGAGGAGGTCAATATTATGAGATCTTCTTTATTGGTGTTCTTTGGCAGTCATGCATGTTGTGAAAAATGTTTGTTATAGAATCATTGGTAATCTATTGAATAGACCAGGTAAGACTAAAGATGGAATAAAATCCATAATAGACTTATGTGAAATGGGAAAAATAAGAAATTAATAGAAGTAGTTAGCAGTGATCCAAAAACATATTTACCTCTTTCTTGTTACATGTTTTCTAGAAAGGAGAATAAAACTTTTTATTGAGTACTTGTGTAGTGTTCAGGTACCACATGGTTACTCTTCCAATATCCATAGACTGGTATCAATGAAAGATCTAATGAATGTAAGGTTTGCAATCACCAAACTTTGTTTCTTCTTTAACACTATATGCATCAAAGGTATTGATCCTTAGAATCTCAATAATTTGCAAATAGAGGTGGTTGTTATCCTAAGCCAACTTGAGATGTATTTCCTCCTTCATTATTTGATATCATGGTTCATCTTGTTGTCCATTTGACTAAGGAAGTGAAAATGTTGGGATCAGTTTTCTTGCATTAGATTTATCCATTTGAATGGTGCATTAGTGTTTTCAAAGTGATGTTCAAAATTGTTATCAGTATGAAGGGAGAATTGTTGAGGGTTATGTGACGAGGGAGGTTATGGACATTAGTAGTGGCTTTCTGAGTTGTAATGAAGTTCCTCTATTTTGATAAAAATGTTGAGGACTATTTTGACAAAGGGACTTCAGGAGCATGAGTGAAAGTAATCATTCCTGAGTTGTGGGAATAGGATAACTTGTATATTTACACAACATCGATGAAATGAGTGTTTATATCACCAAACATAAGAAATTCATCAAGAAACAATATCCTCAAGAAAATTCAATGTGGCTCTCTCGAGAGCATAACAAGACATTTATTAGGTGGTTTGAAGATAAAGTCTTACGTTAACTATCTCAAGCACCAAGTAATGCTACTTAAAATATCAAATGTCTTGTCTTTAAGTCAAAAATGAATGTTATATCTTGTGAAGGGTTTGATATAAATGGGTTCTCATATTACACAAACACTAGTACATTTTCAGTCTCTAACATCACTTTCGTTAGCGTCACTTATATTAGAAAAACCGACCGAATAAGCTAAAACCGAAGCAACAAGTCATTAGAAAAAATTCGGGTACCGCTTTTAGCTATTCGGTCGGTTTTTTAAGGTTAATCGACGCTAGAAAAAGACCCGCGAAATCATCAAATTTGCGGCACGCATAAACATAGCATCGGTTTTATATAAAAACCGACCCGTCATGCTTCCCGCGGAGAAAAAGAATTAAATGTTTCCTTTCGCACGTGGATGTATACCCTCTTGGGTCGGTTAATCTCTTTAACCGTCCCTAGAGGTCTCCGCGCAAAAACCTTTCGGGTCGGTTTTTAGAGACAGCCGTCCCTAGAGGTCTCCGCGCAAAGACCCTTTCGGGTCGGTTTTCCGAGACATCCGTCCCTAGAAGTTCAGCCTTTCGGGTCGGTTTTTTAAAGAACCGTCCCTAGAAGTGTCGCACAAAGACCCTCTTGGGTCGGTTGTTTGAGATAACCGTCCGCAGAGACCTGTTGGGTCGGTTTTTTGCTTAACCGACCCGAGAAGTCTGCAGATAACCCTTACTCTCTCACTCGCACTCTCACTAGCGCACACTCCCCACTCTCGCACTCTCTCTCCTTGCCTCACTGTCAACTCTCGTTCTCACTGTCTCTCACACTCGCCGACGCCAAGGTTGACGCCTCCAAAGATTTGCCGCCACCAGCGTGCCGGTCATCGCTTGCCGCTCCATCACCAGCTTGCCGTTCAGGTCGTCACCTCCATTGTTTCTCGCTAACTCGCCGCCAAAAGTGCCGCCAAGGTCTCGCCGGGTCATATCTCACCAGCTCGCCGCTGTTGCCGAAGCTCACCAGCTCACCGCCAAGATCTCGCCGCCATTGCCATAGACCAGCTTGCCGCCAAGGTCGGTCTTGCTTCTCCAAATGATTTTTCCTCCGCCAAGGCTTTCGACGCCACCACCTCTCCGAACAGATAGATAAATTCATTTTCTGTTTCAGACTCCTTCTACGACCATGCTTGGTGCCACGGCCTGTGCTTTGCACGGCCATGCTTAGTGCCATGCTCGCCTTTAAGCCAAAAATTTTATTTTTTAACTATCTTCTAAATTTGAGTTGTACCACGGCCGTGCCGTGCTAGGTACGTTGTACCACAGCCGTGCCATGCTATACGGCCGTGCTAGGTACAGTTGTACCACAGCCGTTCCGTGCTATACGGCCGTGCTAGGTACACTGATCGTGTTGGCTGTCTTTTGATTTGAGTTGTACCACGGCCGTGCCGTGCTAGGTACACTGGTCGTGTTGGCTGTCTTTTGCATTTGAGTCTTGATTTACTTGATTTACTGTTATCTATTATGCAAGATCCTGCATGGTGTTTAATTGACGCCTTTCTATTTATTTCTGTTAAGAGCACCTAATTGATTATTCAATTCAGTACATATAAATGAATGTTTATCTAGTAAACCAACCAATAATAAAAACATGTATTCTTTTATATCTACATCATGCAAGGGTAGACATTGTTTAGTTTTAGATTGACACTTTAGGGTTTATAGATAAGACCACCTATGCATAAATATGACAAATACATTTATATATAAACTTAGAAACCCGTTCAAAATTTATTCATTAGGAGTAAATTTTGGATAGTCCCCGATATGGGACTGTTTTTGGATATTTAATCTCACTTAGGATGTAGTTGTATAATGTATGTTTAGTTTTGAAGAAAATTTTTAGTAGTATTTCCTCATTTGTTCTCTGGGTACATATGTGAGTGGTTATTTGCTATTTACATTGATGTACTTGGAGAACTAAGGGGAAATGCTGCTGAAATTTTATTGAAAACTAAACATACATTATACAATTACTAGTGAGGTTAAATATTCAAAAATGGGATAGGTGGTACACTTTAGTATAAAAGTAATGAATTTCCTATAAAAAAACCTTACAACTTATAGTATCAATATTAAATGCTCAGTTTGATAATTAATTTTAATGTGATCTAGAAAATGGATCAAAGTTGAATGTCTATCAAGAACCGTTGCAGTCCAGAGTTTACCAAAGGTGTTGATGAATTTATCAGATTTGCTGAGGAACATAGGAAACTACCTACAGATAGGTTCTATTGTCCATGTAGAAATTGTGGTAACAATTTGAAAGTTGATATTGTTGAGGAAATTAAGAATCATGTCATATGTAATGGGATCATACAAGGTTATAATGAATGGTATTGGCATGGAGAGAAACTTAATTATGGATCAGAAAATGTCGATATTAATAGTGGTGACATAGAAGATATAGATAATGATGTTAATGTCAATGATGAACCGATTCAGGATGACCTGATTCAGGATGATATGGTTGATTAGATGCTACGTAGATGTCAAGACAATGTCATTGATCCACCTTCTTTATTTGCAAACATTGTCCATGATGCTGAAAAACCATTATATAAGGGTTGTACTAAGTTCACGAGGTTGAGTGTTGTGATGCGATTATATACTCTTAAAGCTCAAAATCGGTGGAGCGATAAGAGTTTCACTTCATTGTTGTCTTTGTTAAAGGAAATTCTTCCTGAAGGCAACGAGCTTCCAATTTCTACATATCAAGCAAAGAAAATAATGTGCCCAATGGGAATGGAGGCTAAGAAGATTCATGCATGTCCAAATGATTGTGTGTTATTTCAGAAGGACTATAGTGATTTGATAAATTGTCCAAAATGTGGTGCGTCAAGGTACAAGACTACAAATTCAGCTAACGCTAAAAATGGCTCTCTTGCCAAGGTGATGTGGTATCTACCAATAATACCACGATTTCAACGCTTATTTTCTAATACAGAAGATGCACAAAATTTGTCTTGGCATGGGGAGTTAAAGGTCAATGATGATGGCGTCCTACGACATGCATCTGATTCACCACAATGGAAGAAAATTGATTTATTATACCCTCAATTTGGTAAAGAAACAAGGAACTTAAGACTTGGACTCTGTACAGATGGAATGAATCCATATGGTACATTAAGCAGCCAACATAGCACGTGGCCTGTTATGATTGTTATATACAATCTTCCTCCTTAGTTATGTATGAAAAATAAGTATGTCATGTTGTCAATATTGATATCAGGGCCCAAGCAACCTAGAAATGATATTGATGTTTACCTTCAACCTCTAATTGATGACCTAACGAAATTATGGGAAGAAGGTGTTATGACATATGATGCTTCACGTAAAGAGATCTTTACTTTGCGTGCTATGTTGTTTTGCACGATTAATGACTTCCCAGCTTATGGAAATTTGTCTGGGTATAGCATAAAAGGATACAAAGCATGTCCTGTTTGTGAGGAAAATACTGATTCAATTCGACTAAAACATGGTAGTAAAATCGTATATCTTGGTCATCGGAGGTTTCTCCCACCAGTGCATCCTTATCGAAGGCAACGCAAAACCTTTAATGGGTCAACTGAGGAACGAAGTGCTCCTAAACCTATACCAGGAAATGTTGTATATGATAGGGTGAAACATATTGTTAATGAATTTGGAAAGAGTTCAAGTAGTCGTACGCTCGCATGTGACAAATCTCTATACAAGAAGAGGTCAATATTATGGGATCTTCCTTATTGGAGATTTTTGACAATTAGACATTGCATTGATGTCATGCATGTTGAAAAAAATGTGTGTGATAGCATCATCGGTACGTTATTGAACATACCAGGAAAGACTAAAGACGGCATCAACTCTAGAAAAGATTTTGAATTAATGGGTATAAGAAAAGAATTATCAGTTGTGATCAGGGATCGCCGCACATATTTACCACCAGCTTGTTACACTTTGTCCAAGAAGGAGAAAAAGACTTTTTGTGAGTGCTTGTATAATATTAAGGTTCCACAAAGATACTCTTCTAATATTCGTAGATTGGTACCAAAGAAGGATCTGAAGTTGATAGGTCTCAAATCTCATGATTGTCACACCTTAATGCAACAAATTTTACCTGTGGCTATTCAATCTATACTGCCAAAGCATGTAAGGTTTGCAATCACAAGACTTTGTTTCTTCTTCAATGAAATATGCAACAAAGTGATACATCCTGATACTCTCGATAAATTACAAAATGATGTAATTGTTACCATGTGTCAGCTTGAAATGTACTTTCCTCCTTCATTTTTTGATATCATGGTTCATCTTGTAGTACATATTACAAGGGAGGTGAAGATGTTGGGTCCAATTTTTTTACATTGGATGTATCCATTTGAACGCTACATGAGTGTTTTTAAAGGTGATGTTCGGAATCGTTATCGTCCTGAAGGGAGTATGATTGAGGGTTATGTGGCTAGGGAAGTGATGGACTTTGCAACGATTTTTTGAATTCCAATGAAACTTCTAGCGATCTAAAAAATGATCTTATTACTGAGTCTTATTGTGGCAAAGGAACTATGGGAGCACGAGTGAAAGGAATTAGTCGTGAGTTGTGGGAACAAGCACATTTGTATATTTTACACAACATCGATGAAGTTAGTAGCTACATCACAGAACACAATGATATTATCAAGAAAAATCATCTGCGATCCAGTTCAATGTGGCTTGCAAGAGAGCATAATCGAACATTTATTAGGTGGTTTGAAGAGAAAGTCTTTAAGCAGCTATTTGAATCACCAAATAATGTTGCTGAGAACATAAAATGGCTCGCCTTTAAGCCAAAAATGGATGTCATGTCATATGAAGGTTATGACATAAACAGATTTTTATATTACACTAAACGTCAAGATGAAAGTAGTGTAGTCCAAAATAGTGGGGTCACTGTTAAAGCTTGTTTGTTGTATTTTGCTAGTGCCAAAGATAAAAGACTACGCGAAGCTGAGATGTCCCATTTCGGCATCGTTGAGGACATATGGGAAATGGACTATACAAATTTCAGAGTTCCTATCTTTAGATGTAATTGGGTTGATAACAACAAAGGCATTTTAGTTGATGAGTTGGGTTTCACATTGGTGAATTTTGAAAAAATTGGAGAGAAAGATGAACCATTCATCATGGCAGACCAAGCAAAACAAGTATTCTATATTGATGACCCAGCAAATAAAAATTGGTCTGTCGTTCTTCATGGAAAAAGACAGTTTACTGTGGATCCTATAAATGAAGAAGAATACTACGAAAAGTATGATGATTCCAGCCCATTTTCAGTTGGTTTGCCAAGTGTCAAAGTTGAAGTTAACACCGATGACTTATATACACGTCAAGACCATGCTGAAGGAATTTTACTTGACTAACAACTCAACCAAAACTAGAGGCATGTATTATCATTCAAGCACACATTTTCTTTTATCATGTATACATTTTATTATATATCACCACTTGTTCTTTTATTATCACTTATGTTTTCTTTTATCATGTATATTTGTAGGTTCTTCTAAAATGGCAAGTGAAGATGAACATTCTGATCATGAGCATGAGGATGCTAGTGGTGATGTTAAGAAGAGTAGAGGTCCCACAGTGATGCGTCGGCTGCAAGAGCTTAGGGAAAAAGGGGAGAAATTGTCAATCCAGTTTGAAAGGGGAGGAGTACCTATTGGGGAACATGCTAGTACTTTTAAGCATTATGTAGGGGCAACCGCACGCAGTAAGGTGCCAATAGATATAGAAAACTGGCATGATGTTCCTATTGGATTGAAAGACCTCCTTTGGAAAGATATATCTGTGAGTTGAATTTTGATACTATATTATCTTGTTTTTTGTTTATTGATTCCAGTTTTTTGTTTTGACATATACTTTTTGAAATAAGATTATTGCTTCATTTGTATATAGGGTGTTTTTCATTTAAATGAAAAAGACCACATGAAAAGAGTGTTGCAGCGTTGTGGTGTACGATGGAGGGCATTTAAGACCTATCTCAAAAGGGATTATATAGATAATCCTAAGCAAAATAAGAAAGCAACAGACGTATATATTTTTATAGATTCTGAGGTGTGGGACAGATTTGTTGCACAAATGAATTCAGAAGAGTTTCAGGTATACAATTAATGTTTTTATATATGTATATGTTTGCCAAGTTGTAAATTGCAATACCTCATTTTAAATGATCAGGCTATTCATGAGGCCCAAAAGGAAAGACGGGCCAAAAATGTGCATAACCATCACATGGGATCCCTTAGTTATGCCCAGCGTCGAGAACAACTAGAGAAGCAAATCTCTTCTGGAGAAGGGTCTAGCACAACTCAAGTTGAGTGTCCACCCCGTTATAAAATTTGGCTTGATGCTAGAAAAAATAAAGCAGGTGAAATTACCAACCCTGAAACTAAGGAGGTGGCACAAAAGATGGTAAGTTCATCACAATTAAGTAATTAAAGAGTAGGATTTAATAATATCTAATTGTTTCTGATGTAATATTTTCATTAAATATGAATAGGATGATCTCTAATTGTTTGTGATTTAATATTTTCATTAAATATGAATAGGATGATCTCTATGAGCAAAGAAAACAAGGAAATTTCATACCAATTGGACGCATGGATGAACTATCAGTTGCTCTTGGTACGAAAGAGCATCCTAGCCGTGTTAGGGGATTAGGAGCTGGCATAGGATTCAAGACTTATTATGGGCCTTCAGGATCTAGAAGAGGTCGTACAATTACACATGACGAGGTTGAAGCATTAGTATCACAGAAAGTGCAACAAATATTGTCTTCATTTCACCCTATTCAACCTTCTCAACCTTCTCAACCTCCTCAAACTGTGCGTCTCTCAGATGATGAGGTACAAGCTCATACTCCAATTGTAGAAGGTCATGGGAGCACTCCCAATGAACCACCACAACAATCTGTAGTAAGTTTGTTCTATATATGTTAATATGATATGTATAATATAGTAGGTATCTAGTTTACCGCTTTGTATATAACTTATATAATTTCAACTAGGTTGGTATGAACTGTAAACTTGCAGTGGAGGTTCCAGAGTACAATGTTGTGGCAGCGGGTAAGGTATACAACATCAGTGGTACATTGCATTGTCAGTCACTTTATGATGACATTTGTCGTGTGTCCATCCATCTTGTGTATGACGGAATGGGGGACAAACCACTACCCATACCTTCTTCTCAATATGGTACAGTTGATGAAGCAGAGGGTGCTATGGTGGGATGGCCTAGACACTTGGTTATCATTGACAAGGTATATCTACATGTTTTTCATATTTGACTAGCTACATATATGAACTCGTTTAATATAAGTATGTATTTAATTAACAGGTTTGTAAACCAAAAAGTAAAAATCCTAGTAGTCATCCTCCTATGCCCAAGCCTTCTTTCATTCCATAAGCCACATTCGATGAATTGGGAAATAAAAGTAAATGTTTGGCTCGATACTTAGCCAACCCAAGCCCAGGATCACATATGGGGGTCAATTTAACAGAAGATGCAGTTGGGAGGGACTTTGAGAATTTTATTTTTCTTGATGATATTATAGAGTTGTTCCGGTATGATTGGATAAATACTTCGATATTAGAAGTATGGATAAGATAAGAATTAATCAATATAGATTACTCGAATATATACATTTTTAGCGTATTTGTAACATATCAAATTTTTACAAATGTTTTACAGCCATTTATATACTGAGATGACAAACTTTGATATAAAGAATGTTGTATTCTTAGTTCTTTCACTCACTAGTCAAGTGCAGACACAAATGGATGATGTGAATGAGTACTTAAGTACTGCATTCAAATATTTTGGTAGTGTGGGAAAGGAAATTATTCTAATTCCTTTTAACATCCAGTAAGTATTATAATTCAATAGAATTCTAATATTGACTAAATTATAATTCTAATTTTTGTTTTCAATATAAATTTACTCAGATCTAGACATTGGGAACTAGTGGTGGTTGTCCCAAAATTGATGACTTTCTATTATCTTGACCCAATGGGAAAAACAACAAGGGGTCACAAACTGAGATTGCCAACTATGGAGTAAGCATAAATTTAGTTTCTATAACATCAATTGTTATGCTTCAACATGATATTTATACTTAGAATTTCTATTTTGACAACTATCGTAATCCAATTGATTGATAGGGGTATAAAGGCTTATCGTGAAGGTGGAGGAATAATACCCCCAAAATTAAAGACACTGACTTTGAAAAATGTCAAGGTAACTACTTTGACTGCTTAGTCGTATATGTACAACTCTTACAGTAATCTATTAATGTCAAATTTTATATGTTAACTCTCTTATAGTCTTATTTCTTTATTTGTACAACTCTGTTTGTAGCAGTTTACTAATATCAAGTTATAATTCTTTAATTGTAGTGTCATATACAAAATAATGATTGGGCTTGTGGCTACTACGTAATGAAGTATATGCAAACTATTTTGAAAGAAGCATCACTAGACATTCAGAGTATAGATAAGGTAATTATTAAAGAATAACATAATAAATTTACATATGAGATTTGCATCATTTTATAGAATATATATGAGCATGTGCTTTTTTTTGTAGATCTTTACAACTCATCCTTACACACTTGATGGGTTAAATGAATTCCGAGAAGAATGGTCAGATGCTTTTCTCAATGAAGTCACAATAGCATTGGATTAAAATTCATAACTTCATTTGTGTATGTAGATTTGAAACTCTATCAAAATTTACTTTTTGTAGTATGACATTAATATCACTTTTAAACTTGCAATCTATCATTGTTGTTAGTATGTGCTATGTGTATGAATGTTAGTATGTGCTATATGTCTCATTTGAATGAATCTATCTTAGACTTGCAAGAATGTTAGTAAGTGTTGTGTATGAAGACTCAACTCAATATATGTGAATAATTGTTGTTATGAAACATCAATTCATAAAAGGATTGGACATAAAAGTTTGCAAATGGATTTGGAATGCATTTTTGGCTTGCATCATTGCATTTGCAAGTCTATTTCTACTGCAGGTTTTGAATTGCGTAAAGCAATTCTGTTTTGTAGGTTGCTGTACTGAAGATTTCTATTTCTGCAGAATTTTTCTTTAAAAAAAAATGTAACTTCTCGGGTCGGTTATTGAAAAAACCGTCCCTATAGACTTCTTGGGTCGGATATTCAAAAAACCGACCCAATAGGTTCTATCCCAAAATTCTACAGCAATTTGAAGACTTCTAGGGTCGCTTATACAGAAAAACCGACCCAATAGACACTTCTTGGGTCGGTTATACAAAAAACCGACCCAGTAGGTTCATGAAGACTTCTAGGGTCACTTATACAGAAAAACCGACCCAATAGGTTCTATCCTAAATTCTACAACAATTTGAAGACTTCTTGGGTCGGTTATTCCGAAAAACCGACCCAGTAGGTATTTTTTAAAGCTATTTGAAGACTTTTAGGGTCGCTTATGGAGAAAAACCGACCCAATAGATACTTGTTGGGTCGATTATTCAGAAAAATCGACCCAGTAGGTGTTTTTACAACTGTTTGAAGACTTCCAGGGCCGGTTTTTGTTGTTCTTTTGGGTCGGTTTTTTACCTCTTTTGGGTCGGTTTTTTACCTCTTTTGGGTCGGTTTTTGTACTTTTCTTGGGTCGGTTTTTGTTCCCTCTAGGGTCGGTTTTTTTACCTCTCTAGGGTCGGTTTTTCTACCTCTCTAGGGTCGGTTTTTTTACCTCTCTAGGGTCGGTTTTTTTACCTCTCTAGGGTCGAGTTTTCTACCTCTATAGCGTCGCTAGTACTGTAGCGACGCCCACCTAGGCGTCGCCTAAAAAGTGACGTTGTAGGCTTCAAAAAACCGACCCGAGAGACCAATTCTGTACTAGTGAAAGCATCAAGATGATAAGAGCGTTGTCCAAAGCAGTGGGGTCTCCTTTCAAGCGTCTTCATTGTTTTTTTTCTAGTGTGAAGGATAAGATTCCATGTGAAGCTGAAATGTTAATTACAGTGTCATTGAAGACATATGGGAGTTTTATTTCTTAAAATTTCAAAATTCTAGTCTTTATGTGTAATTGGGTTGATAACACCAATGGATTTGAACTAGATGAATTGGGTTTCACATTAATGAATTTTGAAAAGATTGGCGAAAAGGGTGAACCATTCATAATGGAATCATAGGCAAAGCAAGTATTTTATATCAATGATCCTACAAATGAAAGATGGTCGGTTGTTCTTCATGGTAAAAGACAATTTGATTAAGATCGTATAGATGAAGAAGAATACTATGACAAGTATGATGACTCTAGTGCTTTCTCAGTTGGCTTGCCAACACCAAATATTGAAATTGACACAGACTTATATGTGTGTGGATATCACACTAAGGGAATGTTAATTGATAAAAGATATCAATATTAGGCACGCACTTTTATTTTCTAAATGTTAGATGTGCATTTTATAATCTTATATTTCATTATTTGACTGTTTTTATATGACATTTTTTTTCATATGGCATATGACCATGAGTATGATGACCACGATGATGATTACCATGTGAATGAGCAACATCCTACTGACACGGGTGTAAGTTGTGTATTGTTTATCAAATGGTTTTTGCATTTCACAATATATATGTCTATCTTATTGTATCATATCTAATAAGTTATATTTGTTTATGACCAATATGTGTTATTTTGTCAATTTTAGGTTGAGTATGTGCATCCTGAGGATCTTATTCATCTTGATGAGCAACATAAAAGAATAATAAAATAAGGGGAATGGCCACAATGAAAAAGTTGATACAACAAAGGGGTAGCAGACCAAAGTTGGTCGTTGAGTTTGATCATGTAGGAAATCCTATTGGAAAGAACCAGAGCTCTTTTGTTTCATATCTATGGGTTCTTACTCGTATACATAGTATAGAAGTAGAATCTTGGTATAAAATTTATAAAAACAAGAAAGACTTCATATGGAAAGAACTATGTGTGAGATGTTATCATTTGCAATTTTGTTTTTAGAACTATTTACAATTATATTTTTTATGAAAACTCCATTAAGTAAATGAAATTTTTTATAGTATGTTTGACCTGGATTAAAATTTGCATCACAAAAAGGTGATGCAATGATGTGGGATGGTACTAAGGAATTATAAGACAACTCTGACAAGACTATACATATAGGAAGTTGAGAAGAGGAAGAAGTCAACCACTGAGAAATGGAGGTATCTTGATCCGGTGACATGGGAGGCATTTGTTTCTATGATAAATATCAAGGAATTCAAGGTATAAAGTATCACCCCCCATTTTGAATAAATTCTTATGAATTCATTCTCTTACCTTGACATAGTAAGTTATGTTTTACTTACCAATTACTATTGATGATATTTACTAACCAGGATGCAAGCGAAGCTCAAAGAAAAAGGCATTCACAGAATGTGCACAACCACACGATGGGTCGAGGTGGATATACAATTCTTCATTAAAAGATACTACAAGAAACTTCTTCTTAGAAACCCTACTCGGATTGTTGAGTCCTCTACTACTACTACTGAACCTGTTACAACCCCAATTTTTGGGTTTATTTGGTGAGAAATATAATTTCTCATATTAAAGAAATTTGAACAAATAATGATATAATTTGGTTTGAATAAATGGATTTCTTTTACAATAGCCTTGATGTTTGTGTTGTGAGCTTTATTGGCTGTTGGTCCCAATAACAAGGAAATGGAGAAAGGAAATTCAATTATTAAATGAGTAAATAAATAATTGAATATTTGAGAAATGAAAGAGGTCGAAACCTCTAGAAGGTAAAAGAATGTAATCCGAGGAAGGATCTCACGCCTCATGGGTTCCTTGGGTTCCAAGGAGTCCAAAGTTGCAAATAAAAACAATAAGAAAAGAAAAGATTAATTAAGTATTTCTTTATTAAGAAAGAAATTGGAAAACAATGGTAAAAGGTGGAAAACAAGTGAAAAGAAGTATAATTGAGTTATACTTAGTGGAATTTCGTATTCCAAGGATTCCTAATGATAAAAGGAATACTAATGAGGAAAATAAAAGAGAAATAAAGAGAAATCCTCGAAAAGAAATATTTTATTAAGAAATACACATGATAATGAAGAATAATGTATTTCGATGCATCTAGAAGGATAATGAGTATCCAATAAAAAGGATTTCAAAATAATAGAGTTTCTTGGGATCCAAGGAGTCCCAATGAAAAGGAAAGAAAGAGAAAATACTAAAATTGCAAAATAAGGATAATTGGAATACATAATTAATGGAATTATGTGGTTTTATTAAGAAGGAGTATTTTCCTACTTGAGGTGAATATAAGTTTGAGGCCAATGAATTAAAAGACAAGTTTAAAGAGGATTAGGAGAGGAATTTCGAATTCCAAAATATCCATGCAACTAGGAATATCAAGGAAATAAAAAGAGAGAGAGATGGTTGCTTCGCAACCAAGGAAAGTGTGTTTCCTTTTGAGTTGGGACTTGAGTCCTCATAAGGCACGCCTTAGGGCTTCATACTCCACCCTATATAAAAGGGTTGGATGCTTAGCCTCGAGCCCAAGAAGATTTGGGACATTCCACCATCTTCTTCACCTAATTTTCACTCAAAACCCTAAGTTTAAGTAGTGGCGCGACCATGGGGCAACAAGGAACCATTAAGTGGACTTGATGGAAGCAGGATGCACCCAAAACCATCATGGAGTGGTCAGCCACCATCTTCTTGCTCCCGTCCTCACACATCACCTGTTGGAAGGTTGTAAACCCGCCGGAAGCACGGACTAGGTACTCACAACTTTGGCTGTCTTGGCCACCTTTTGAGGCTTGGTCGTATGCGGTGGAGAGTGGAGGAGGCAGAGAGGAGGTTCTGATGAGTTCCGAGAAGTGAGGAGGCGCAAGGTAGGCCGCGAGACACAACAAGTTGGCTACATGCCAGCGTGGTTGCAGAACTGGTGGATCGGAAACGACCGTCGTGGCTACGCTCTCGCAGTATCCTCATGTGCGCAGAGGCACAACGGGGGCGGAGGAACCTGATCTGGAGGTCGACAGTGTCGAGGGTGAGGGGCCTGAGCTGCGCCTAGGGCTGTAGGTCAACGGCGTTGTGGTATCGGGAGGAGGAATACAACCCTTCAACCACTTGACGAGAATACCCTTCCAAGTATTGAAGTACCAGTTCACTTATCGAGGGCAGAATCGACTTTTGATTATGTTTCCAAAAGCAACAGGCAACGTTGCCTGATAAAAGGCGACGTGACTCTTGTTGATTGGCTCTGGTAAGTGAAATCTTACAAATATCATAACTAAATATGCGTAGATCGGATTAGCACGCTTTATACATGAATTTTGCTCAGAAAAATGAGAAGAATCCAATAAAAATATATTTAGAAGCTAATTCTTCTTTCAATTTGAAAAGTAATAGAAGTTATCAACTTTAGTGAATTAAAGATTAAGAAACCCTATTTTGATATGATTAATGTGATTAGTAGGTTTTAATTGATGGTCAAAGTTGATATTAACATGTTAATCATAAATAGATACATTAAGATCAAAAAAGATGAATTGTGAACATAATTAATTAATTTAGAGATTATGTGCATAAATATGCTTGAAAAATGAACAGTACATAAAGTTATCATCTTTAATGACTTAATTAATGAAAAACCCTTAGATTTGATGATAGATGGTTTTAATGTTGTTCAATGGATAATTCAAGCCAATATTAACCTGTTGTTGATAAATGTGAAGATAGAATCTAAAAAGATGATCTTTTTATATAATTGGCTTAAATTAGGGTTTCGTGCATGAATATGCATTAATGAGCTTGAAAACCCTAATTTAGGTGAATATGTCTTTTAATTGTTTTAATTGTTCAAATCCATAAATAAATAGGGATATGATGATCCTAAGTCAATTTGGGTATAAAAGACTATTAAAATGGATAGTTGAGCAATTAAGGTTCATATAAGTAGAAAAGAGTATTTTAGGGTTTTTTGACCTAAAAGGGATAAAGTTTGAGAAATTGATCTAAGAAACCCTAATGAATATTAATGAAACCTTAATGCTGCATATTTCCACCATAAAGTGTCACAAAGGCAAAAGAAAAATACCATTGTCGGGCTTAAAGACTCCCATCGATATGGAAAACTAAAGACAAAGCTATCTTGGGCATCATTGAAGACTTCTACCAAGACCTCTTCACATCAACCAACCCAGTGGAGATGGAGGTTGCGGTCGCAGGTATAAAAACCATGGTTAGCAATACTATATCTGATATGTTGGAAAAAGATATCTCAGATGAAGAAGTGAAGAAGGCGGTTTTCCAGATGCACCCAAATAAAGCGCCCGAGCCGGATGGTTTGAAACCCATGTTTTATCAGAAATTTTGGCAGGTGGTGGGTAAGGATATCTCAAACTACATTAAGTGGTGGTGGAAGGGTGATTATTCATGCAAGGAGTACAATGATACCTTGGTAGTGCTGATCCCTAAGATTAAAAAACCAAGGGTGTTTGCTGATTTTCGGCTTATTAGCCTGTGCAATGTCATTTACAAAATTGCTACTAAGGTGCTCACAAATCGACTCAAGCCCTTCATGGATAGTATCATCTCTGAAAATCAAAGTGCCTTCATACCGGGAAGATTGATCACGGACAATGCCTTAATTGCTTATGAATGTTTTCATGCTATAAATGAAGGGAGGGGAGGAAAGAAAGGACACATTGCCTTAAAGCTTGACATGATGAAGGCCTATGACAGAATTGAATGGATGTTTCTGAAAACAGTGATGGAAAAATTTGGGTTTGGAAGACGTTGGTGCGATTGAGTGTTGGATTGTGTTTCTTCGGTCTCTCACACATTCACGGCCAACGGGGAAAGATCAAACACCTTCCAGGCTTCGCGGGGACTTCGCCAGGGTGACCCACTCTCTCCCTACCTTTTTATTCTTTGTGTGGATGCTTTCTCTACCCTTTTGAATCTCGTGGCAACCACGAATACCATTCATGGTATGAGTGTATGCCGTGGGGCCCCCCGGATCTCACATCTATTTTTTGCAGATGACAGTATTCTTTTTGCTAGAGGGACAAGGAATGAATGCCTAAAAATAGCTGAAATAATCAGCCAGTACGAACAGGCATCGGGTCAAAAGGTCAACCTCACCAAGTCCGAAATTGCATTTAGCAAGAAGATATCTAGAAGCAAAAAAGATGAGTTGTGCGATCTGATGGGAGTCAAAGAGGTGGACAAACAAGCATCTTACTTGGGACTACCTGCTGCTATCGGGGGGTCGAAGAAAAAAGTTTTTGAATGTATTATCGGCAGAGTGGGAAACAAATTACAAGGTTGGAAGGAACGACTATTATCCAAGCCGGGAAAGGAGGTGCTTATCAAGGCTGTTGTGCAGGGTATTCCTACATATGTCATGAGTGTGTTCCAACTACCATCGGGGATTATTGAGGAGATCAACTCTATGGTGGCCAGGTTTTGGTGGGGGGTGAAAGCGGGGGAAAGGAAGATCTCTTGCTTATGTTGGGAGGGGCTGTGCAAACCAAAAATGGAAGGCAGAATGGGCTTCAGAGACATGAAGACTTTTAACCAAGCACTGCTGGCACACCAACTTTGGAGATTGTTCACCAAACCAGACAACCTGATGGCTAGAGTTTTGAAGGCTATGTACTTTCCAAATGACAATGTTCTGCAAGATCGACTGGGTCTAATTCCAAGCTACACGTGGCGAAGTCTATGGGGTGCAAAATCTCTTCTACTCCATGGTGTCATGTGTAGGATCAGAAACGGTCGAGACATCGACATATGGAAGGATAGGTGGTTGCACGGTGATGAGGGGGACCTTACACGATACAGAATGGGGGACGCAACTACTATGAGCATGGTTAGTGAGATGATGGTGGAGGGACAGAGAAAATGGAACGTTGATAGACTCCTGGACATTTTTCCTAGGAATGTTGCTGCACCGATTATGGGGATTCCACTTCCTATTACTGAGCATAAAGATGATATTTTCTAGTGGCCAAATCCAAAAGGAAACTTCACTGTCCGCTCGGCATACTTCTTAAGAAAGTTGGGAGGTGCAACCTTGAGGGAAAGGAATAGGGTGGTACTGCATGACCTATGGAGACTGATATGGGGAAGGAGGTGGCCTCCAAAACTATCACATTTCCTATGGCACATTGCTATGGGGAGTCTAGCAACACGTAGCAGGCTTAGGGACAGACATGTTACGGATGATGGGGTTTGTCCAATCTGTGCTCAAGAGGAGGAGACTATCCAACACATGTTGTGTTACTGCTCGGGGGCGGACGTAGTGATGAGAGAGAGCTGGTTGCAACCCATGCAACGCCTAGGAAGCGTGCCAAACCTACATGATGATCTCTTGGAGCTGTTTAGGAACATCATGGAGGAAGAGAAGGATGAGATAGTGGTGGTTTGGTGGACAATATGGACGTGCTGAAATAATAAGATCTTCCAAGATGAGGCCCCTTTCCCGAGACCTATTCTGCTGTCCTACCGAGTTATGATATCGGACTACCGATGCTACAATTGGGGAGTGGGTGACGGACAGCGAGAGAGTGATGACACAGGGAGGAGGATCGAGGAGTCAGTCGGTGGAGTTGGTGCAAGGGCGCTGCTTACTGATCGGCAGATGGGTAGCTGCATTTTCTTACATGTAGACGCAGCGGTGAAGACGGACGGGCGGTGTGCCATGGGAGGAGTTGTACGTGGTTGGGAGGGCTTGTTCATGGGGGCAACACAAAAGTGCATAAGAGTTGATTGGTCGTCGGACATTGCAGAGGCTATGGCTGCTAGAGAAGGAATTCTTCTTGCTCGTGATACAGTGCCACCTGAGAATCATATTTACCTATGCTCGGATTCCCTGAACGTGATAAGCGCCTTGAAAGACGTGGACAAGCACTCCGGTTACCTAGACTTGTTGGCTGCGGACATTCGTAGTGTAGCTTCAAATTTCCTTTCTTGTAGTTTCATTCATGTAAAATGGGCACAAAACTCTTTGGCCCATTTCATTGCACAAGATGCTCTTAAGTCTGGAGGGCATATCTCTATATGGGCCACAATGCCTGTTCTATGGAGGGAAGTAGTCGAGAATGATGTATTCTTTGTTCCTTGATGGTGCATGAATGAAAGTATCTGACTTCAAAAAAAAATGAAACCTTAATGCGGATTAGAAACCCAAGAAAGTGAATCCAAGTCAATAAAGTAGATTCTTGATAAAGTGTGTAATAAATAGAGTACATATCCTTTTCAGGAATTATGTGATTGTTGATTTGCTTGCTTGGATTGCATTCTTGGTTGGATTTTCTTAATGCTTGTGAAATCATCAAATCAGGTATGTGTTTACGCTTATGAATATCTCGAGTTAGTTTTCTGAGGTTTTTCCGAAGTATTCATCGATGACTTGAATTACTGTTGGATGAATTTAATTCCTGCAAATTGTAATGTGGATATGACTATCACATAAGACATGTGCCTACTAGCTCAGATCATGGTCCCCTCTATGGCTTATTAGTTGACTTAGTATATGGCTACCAATGGGGTTGGTCCATCAAGTCACATCGAGTTAGATATTGGGCTACCTTCGGGTAGTGCCATGCGACTCTATTACCCTTGGTATTGGCTACCTGTAAGGTAGGTCCATGGGGGTAAGAATCTACCTAAAGAGAGGTAGCATAATAGTCCACTGCAGGGATAGAATAGAGTTAGGGGATAGGTAAGGATTGAGAAGTGTGGCTTAAAATGTAATCTTGATTGTTAAGTGATTAATGGAATGATTACATTGTTAACATATTTGCATGATTATTGTTTCCCCCACATACCAGCTTTTTGTTGACTGACCTTTTGTTTGTTGGCGTTTTACGTACAAATGAAAAGAAAAATAGTAAAGGTGCATATGTGGAACTAAGTGAGAAATAACTTACACAGGAGGATTAGTTAGATTAGTATCTTCATGGATAGAAGTTTAGAAATCCCATCTTTTAAAAGGTAAGTAAAGTTTTATTTTATACCAGTTTTCAGTTTAGTTGGTAAAGTTTATTAATTCTAATTGATTATTTGTCGAACCTTTGATCCTGTTAATTGAATAACGGCTCTGACCTTTGGGTCTCCCTTAATTGGGGGTTACCGGGAGGCGGGGTTGTTACAATTGGTATCAGAGCATGGGTTCATCACTTCATCTTTAATAATTATTAAATTTTACAAATTCCATAGAACCGAGGGAGTTATTAGAGGATTTTCTGAAAGATTGAGGTGTCTAGAAAAGGATCACGTTCGGGGGCTGGCAATATTTTCCTCCGCACCGCTAGTGGGAATACGAGGATTCCTGGATTGTGTGACTGCCTGGCCGATGTCTTAGGATATGACTCGAAATAAGATACCTTTAGGACTCTCTCATGTTGTTCATCCCTTCTCAACTCAAATTCTGTTAAGGACCTTAAGGATTAGGGTTTTCTCTCTTCTCCTCACCCTCTTGAGGTATGGGTAAGGTTAATAAGGTCTAAGGAATCCTCACCAAATTAATGAAAAACATTTAAATAAGATTTCATGGACATAAGCTTAATAGATTAAGCGCAAACTAAAGAATAGATACATGGTTAGGTTATATGACACGAGTTGTCATTGCCCTTAGGAGAGACCTAAGGATAGACCTCCTTATCAGGAGGATGAGTAGAGAGAGTTAGTCTTGGAGTAGAGACCTCCATTAAAGGTAGAGACCCAGCACATTCTTTGAGAATGATGTTAACCTTAACTCTAAGTGAAGGTTAGAGAGAGAGATGACATGATAAGTTAGATGTCATGGTAGACCAGGTGTTTGGATAGATATGCCTTGGATGCCATATGAGCCACGAGATGTTAATGACCTAGCACCTCTAGCGACCCAACACTAGGAAGGGTCATGCATGTTAGAGTGAAGGATAGCTCCTTCATTGATGGGGTTAGAGAAAAACCTATAGAACCCTATGGGCTTATGCAGGTAGGGTATAGCTTGTACCCAGAGTACGTCCAGGGATGGAAGTAGGTTGAAACCCTGGCCAATATGTATGATTGATGGCTTATGGGATGAGCATAAAGGGCTAGGTATAATCTTGAGTCAAACAAGAGTTGAGCATAGGCTTCACCTACCTAGGGGTATTCTTGTGAGCTTGAGCCTTCTTAGAGATGGGACCTCTAGTAGTATGGCTGGAGGTGGAGTTAGCTCTAGAAAGAGATAGCAGAACCCCAACAAGGAGGTTGGAAGCCTAAAACCCCGAAACTTGAGGAATAGTGGGGAGTTGAGGATGATGCAACCTACATGGATGATAGTGGTTGCCTTATGCTTGATCCCTAGAGGTTGATGATATCTTGGTTGCTTTTGAAGGAACCAAACCCTAGAGAGAGGATGATGCTTCTAGTACCCATGGTATAAGTGATTACCTGCTGGATGAGATCAAGAGTACTTTCGACCCTGAGGAGGTTTAAGTAACCAGTTGTGAGGATTTTTACCTAGTTGGTTGTCCTGGAAGAGGACTCAACTCTGAAGTGTTGCTCGAGTAGAAGGATCATGGAAGTACATGACATAACTTGGACATTCTTGATTCATGGTTAAGAGTTTGAGCATGCAGTCAGACACCCAAAGGTGAACCTAGGGTTCATAGGCCTAAGAGGGGAAGTAGTGTACCCAATGCTCATGTTGAGATTTGAGTCTCTATAGTTTCGAGCATGGTACTCCTCATGTGTAGAGGTAAAGGAAACCCCTTAAATTAAGGGTATGTTTGATGAACCCCTCATGATGAAGTTGGTCTAATGTTGAGGATGAGAATAAGGGTGACCTAGAATGGTTTGGTAAGTGTCTTCTTGTGCCTTAGTAGCTTGCTAGGATTAAGCATGCTCATGTGAATGTAAACCCTAAGGATGCTTGTGACCTTTGTTATCAAGGTGTAGTTTCCTCCCATGCTGGGAGAGGGACCCTTTGGTAGGGAGTTTACCAGTTTGGTTGGTTTTGAGGTAACCTAAGGAGGTTTCATAGGATCTTGAGAAGCTAAGTGAAGAGTACATGGCATGAGAATGAACCTATAGACCCATAGATAACCATCTCTATGTGCAAGCGGATGTGTTACCATGGAGGTAACCGGTATGGGGCTTGACCAAGGTAGGCAGGTTGCCATGATCCCTATGAAAGGATGAAAGTCAACCCATGAATGTAGGAACAGAGATGATGAATGATTGGGTAAGGTTCTAAGTTGGACATGTACTATGATATAATCCTAAGTCTATCCTAGGGTCAGGTAGGGGTAAGACCGATGGAAGTAGGAGTTGCCTAATTCCCTAGTTGCACAAGACCATAGGGTCGGGAGGTAACATCTATCATTGTCTGAGGGCCATGGGGTAGGAGATTAATCACCTTCATGAACTCATGGGACCCAAATGGCAGATGAGTAGGGCACTCTCTGATGCGTGATGGAAGAGGGATGACCCCAAAAGTTTCGGCACCCTATAGACCTAGAGGAGATGACCAAGGATTGTGTAGTAACCCAAGTAGGTTCGGGACCAGTTTTCCATGGAAGCAACTTTGATATCATGATGTTTATGATGTGGAGACATAAGTTGCACATTTCAACTTAGAATTGAAAGTGTACTGGCAATGTGGGATGTATCATCTCTACTCGTGGAATAGGAAGAACTTTGTGTTTGGATGGCCGCCAAATGCTTATTTCTTCTTGTTAGGGGAGGGAGAGATGGGACAGTACGCATGTCATACACCAAGGATAAAAGATGATGTGAGTTGGAATGTTGATACAAGGTATGAGGATAGAGATGATAACATACCTTTGTGGAGTGAATGGTACATGGATGGTTTACAAACATTAAGAGAAGTAGTGTAGTCAGCTTAAGAGGATGTTTTATCAGGAACTATATGAAATTTGCAAGTTAACCAAGGTTGAGTTTGATCACCATGAGGATGAACTGAGAGTTTCTTGATGAAGATAGACTTAGAGTTTGAGATGAGATAATAAGTGGCATACATGGAGGTGTATATCATCAACATTACCTAATACATAAGAAGGTGAAGTGGTAATGGATGCTCTGGTTGAGATATATCTCCCTAGTTCGGTTGTTAGATCAACCCTATGCTTGGAAAAGAAGGTATGCTTGGATAAAACTAATGTAATGAGATCAGTTACTGGTTGTTTGGTTAGCCAGTCTAGTCCTTGATGCAATGAAAGGGTGGTGGTAGAACTTCATATGTGCTTCTTTTGAAAAGAAGGTGATGAAACCCTGATAGAATGGTTTAGGGTTTTTTTGAGGTATTGATCTTGAAGAATAATGACTTACAGGAGATCATGAATGTAAGATCACCATACACCGTACTACGAAGATAATAAGTGACAGTGGTATTGTAGATACCTAAGATAAAGTTGCATGTGGTATATGGCCATGCAAGCATAGGATGATGGACGAACACCAGTAACCCAGTACATTGATATAAAGGATAAAGAGTCCCCAAAAGAGAAAGGGAGTTCATCACTATGGATGTTGTAAGTCTCCCCTGGACCAAGGAAGGTCGAAATGCAATATGGGTTATGGTAGATAACCTTACCTAGATGACATGAGAAAGAAAGAGTTCTGTCAAGAGACATATTTGTTTGAACTACTCATCAGAAAGATGGTTCAATTACACCATGAAGCGAGTTCAAAGGTTCTTGAGTTTGACCTAAAGCTTCCCTTCCAAAAGGTGGAAGAAGGTACATGAAGAACTCGATGTTAGTACAGTTTATCACCCCTAACTAATGGTTAGTATGATCCAGACTAAAGGGTCTGATGAGAGCATATGTTCTCATTCGGGGTGATAGCTAGAGACAGTTCTTGTCCTATGCAAGATGTGAAGTTAACCACCATAGCCAGTATCGAGATTCAAAGAAGCTCTATAAGAGAGGTTGTGTCGGTCACCACTTCAGTAAGGTGATGTTGGTGAAAGGACGACGTGATGGTTAGAAAAGGACCACAGTGTGTGTAGATGAAGTCGCTTTGATCGTGCAATGGCTGAAAGGAGCCTAGAGATGATAAGAGTTGTGAGCAGATGCAAAGTAGACTGACATGCACTTCACTGTGGGAGAATATGTGACATGAAAATCCGACCCCTCTAAGTTATAGCTAAGAGAGCTGAGTCCCCGATACATGGATCCATTTGAGATGGATTGGTGGAGAAGGTTATGGATAACCTTACCCCTCAGGATAAAGAAAGGTGTGATGAGTTCCAAGTGTCCAATTTAGAGCACTATGTGAGGTACCCAGACCATGAGCTAAACAATGAACCGAGTGAGCCCCAAGGGAGGCTGAAATGACCTGAGTCACTTGTGCAATTTATAGACGCCAGGATGAAAGAATTGAGAGAAAAGAATATGTGATGATAAAGGTTCTTTGGAAGCACCATGGGTAAGGTAAAGCCACATAGGGGCCGTTGATGGACATGGAAAAGTCTTATCCTGAATTGTTTGTATTGTTTGATTGAATTTTGAGGACAAAATTCCTAGAAGAGGGGAAGGATGTTACAACCCCAATTTTTGGGTTTATTTGGTGAGAAATGTAATTTCTCATATTAAAGATATTTGAACAAATAATGATATAATTTGGTTTGAATAAATGGATTTCTTTTACAATAGCCTTGATGTTTGTGTTGTGGGCTTTATTGGTTGTTGGGCACAATAACAAGGAAATGGAGAAAGGAAATTCAATTATTAAATGAGTAAATGAATAATTGAATATTTGAGAAATGAAAGAGGTAGAAACCTCTAGAAGGAAAAATAATGTAATATGAGGAAGGTTCTCATGCCTCATGGGTTCCTTGGGTTCCAAGGAGTCCAAAGTTGCTAATAAAAACAATAAGAAAAGAAAAGATTAATTAAGTATTTCTTTATTAAGAAATAAATTGGAAAACAATGGTAAAAGGTGGAAAAACAAGTGAAATGAGGTATAATTGAGTTACCCTTAGTGGAATTTAGTATTCCAAGGATTCCTAATGATAAAAGGAATACTAATGAGGAAAATAAAAGAGAAATAAAGAGAAATCCTCGAAAAGAAATATTTTACTAAGAAATACACATGATAATGAAGAATAATGCATTTAGATGCATCTAGAAGGATAATGAGTATCCAATAAAAAGGATTTCGAAATAATAGAGTTTCTTGGGGTCCAAGGATTTCCAATGAAGAGGAAAGAAAGAGAAAATACTAAAATTGCAAAATAAGGATAATGGGAATACATAATTAATGGAATTATGTGGTTTTATTAAGAAGGAGTATTTTCCTACTTGAGGCGAATATAAGTTCGAGGACAATGAATTAAAAGAAAAGTTTTAAGAGGATTAGGAGAGGAATTTCGAATTCCTAAATATCCATGCAACAAGGAATATCAAGGAAATAAAAAGAGAGAGAGATGGTTGCTTCACAACCAAGAAAAGTGTGTTTCCTTTCGAGTTGGGACTTGAGTCCTTATAAGGCACGCCTTAGGGATTCATACTCCACCCTATATAAAAGGGTTGGATGCTTAACCTCGAGCCCAAGAAGATCCGGGACATTCCACCATCTTCATCACCTAGTTTTTGCTCAAAACCCTAAGTTTAAGGAGTGGTGCGACCATGGGGCAACAAGGAACCATTAAGTGGACTTGATGGAAGCAGGACGCACCCAAAACCATCGTAGAGTGGTCAACCACCATCTTCTTGTTCCCGTCCTCAAACAGCACCTGTTGGAAGGCTGTAAACCAACCAGAAGCACGGACTAGGCACTCACAACTTTGGCTGTCTCGCCCACCTTTTGAGGCTTGGTCGTATGCGGTGGAGGGTGGTGGAGGTAGGGAGGAGGTTCTGATGAGTTTCAAGTAGTGAGGAGGTGCAAGGAAGGCCACGAGACCCAACAGGTTGGTTGTAGGTCGGTGTGGTTCCAGAATTGGTGGATCGGAAATGGCCATTGTGGCTACGCTCTCGCAGTATGCTCACATGTGCAGAGGCATGGTGGGGGCAGAGGAACCTGATCTAGAGGTTGACAGAGTCGAGGTTGAGGGGCCTGCGCCGTGCCTAGGGTTGTAGGTCGGCACCATTGTGGTATTAGGAGGAGGAAGACAACTCTTCAGCCACTTCACAAGAATACCCTTCCGAGTATTGAAGTACCAATTCTGTTATCGAGGGAAGAATCGACTTTCGATTATGTTTCCAAAAGCAACATGCAATGTTGCATTATAAAAGGTGACGTGACGCTTGCTGATTGGCTCTGGTAAGTGAAATCTTACAAATATCGTAACTAAATATACGTAGCTTGGATTAGCACGCTTTATACATGAATTTTGCTAAAAAAATGAGAGGAATCCAAAAAAATATAGTTAGAACCTAATTCCTCTTACAATTTGAAAAGTAATAGAAGTTATCAACTTTAGTGAATTAAAGATTAAGAAACCCTATTTTGATATGATTAATGTGATTAGTAGGGTATAATTGATGGTCAAAGTTGATATTAACATGTTAATCATAAATAGATTCATTAAGATCGAAAAAGATGAATTGTGCACATAATTAATTAATTTATAGATTATGTGCATAAATATGCTTGAAAATTGAAAAGTACATAAAGTTATCATCTTTAATGACTTAATTAATGAAAAACCCTTAGATTTGATGATAGATGGTTTTAATGTTGTTTAATGGATAATTAAATCCAATATTAACCTATTGTTGATAAATGTGAAGATAGAATCTAAAAAGATGATCTTTTTATATAATTGGCTTAAATTAGGGTTTTGTGCATGAAAATGCATTAATGAGCTTGAACACCCTAATTTAGGTGAATATGTCTTTTAATTGTTTTAATTGTTCAAATCCATAAATAAATAGGGATTTGATGATCCTATGTCAATTTGGGTATAAAAGACTATTAAAATGGATATATGAGCAATTAAGGTTCATATAAGTAGAAAAGAGTATTTTAGGGTTTATTGACCTAAAAGGGATAAAGTTTGAGAAATTGATCTAAGAAACCCTAATGAATATTAATGAAACCTTAATACGGATTAGAAACCCTAGAAAGTGAATCCAAGTCAATAAAGTAGATTTTTGATAAAGTGTGTAATAAATAGAGTACATATCATTTTTAGGAATTATGTGATTGTTGATTTGCTTGCTTGGATTACATGCTTGGTTGGATTTTATTAATGCTTGTGAAATCATCAAATCAGGTATGTGGTTACACTTATGAATATCTCGAGTTAGTTTTTTGAGGTTTTTCCGAAGTATTCATCGATGACTTGAGTTACTGTTGGATGAATTTAATTCCTGCAAACTATAATGTGGATATGACTATCACATAAGACATGTGCCTACTAGCTTAGATCATGGTCCCCATTGTGGCTTATTAGTTGACTTAGTACATGGCTACCAATGGGGTAGGTGACCGGCCTAAATCGCACGTCCGAAAAGTGGAGCGGATTTGAAGTAGTCAGACTTTTAAATTTATAACCTGAAACCTTCTAGGCCCCCAAAACTTTGTTTACGGGGTCGAACACAGAGACAAGGGTGGTAGTGTTGGGAATGCAGAATCGACATGTTACACTCCGGTAGGGGTAAGGAGATGATAAAGTTCCCCAAGGGAACAACCGGCCAAGATCGATAAAACAAAAGAAAACTATCTCCAACTGGAGCTATTAGGAAAATTAATATTTTAGAGGTTTATCAGTTTTTAGGGGTTTCGTGCAACGGAAACATAGAGATAATACTATTGCATAAGTAAGGAATGAAGGAGAAATCTTAAGTAAAACAAATGGCAGCAGAAACATCTTGTACCCCTCCTCTCGAAGCAGGTACCTCTAACTAAGCATCAACACCCCTCTTGAGGTTGCTGGGCTTAAGTTAGAGTGGAAATGTCACTAAAGCAACTCTGATCCTGGGCACTCTCGTACTCTAGTATCGGACCAAACACTAGAGCTACACCACCTCTCTTGAGGCTGCTGCAACGGGAAAACACGATTCGGTAGCTAGGCAAAACGCGATCCCAGCGTACAAGCTAGAGTTCAGATGTTAAGCAAAACAATCATCCAACAAAAGAGGCCAAACATAAAGTAGCAGATAATTAAAACTCTTGTAATTCCATTAACATAAAATGGTTTGATTACATTACACAAGTAAAGAGAGTAAAAGACTGAAATAAATAAAGATAAATGCAGCCTTCTTGATTTAGAAGGGTGATGGGTAGTACAGACCCTCCAGCCCGATACTGGGTGGGAGCCTTGCCCGATACGCCCGTGTCGGACGGCACACCCTCTCGGGAGACACGCTCATGACGGGCAGACGTATCGTGCGAGGAGCCCATGCCCGATATGATCATGTCCAGCGGCACCCTCTCGGGCGACACGACGTGACTGGTGATGAGTATCAGGCTTGGTATCGTGTCGGGCCAGAGTGTTGCTTCCGGTATCGGGTACTCCTATTGGGCATCCTTGTTGGCCGATATCGGTCTGCAACGGTGCTCGGGGCCGACCTTAAGTGAACCATTCCCTCCCTCTAGGGATGGGGAAGTTCTCACCTAGAATCGCCCGACACACCTCTGAGGCACGACACACTAGCTCCAGATGCTTTCCTTAGTTGGCTTTCGAGAGATTCCGACCCGTCCCATCAGAGTCATGTAGTTGCTATTTATAGGCAGTGGTTGGAGGAAGTTATGGTGCTCAGGATGCCACGTGTTCTTCATCAGTTCTTATTATCACGGATTCAGGGGTGCCTGATATGCTCGTCATCCATCACAAGTGTAACGCTCAGGCCCACTGCCCTAGGCTCTAGTAGAGTTTTAGGAATGACGACTGGCCCCACGGACCACCACTAGCCTTAACTATGCGCTTTATCCACACATGCGCAAGCCGAAGTTAACTTCCCGACTGGTCACCCATCCTAGTACTACTCCAAGCTGAGCACGCTTAACTATGGAGTTCTTTAGTGATGGGCTCCCGAAAAAGGAGGTGCACCTTGGTGATATGGGTAGTCCAATAATTCCTTTTAAGATCAACTTATCTGAGGCCTCAAATCCTGGGATGTTACAACAAGGATGTCGGGTTGGGAGTGTGTCGATCAACATGACGAGTGGCGCCTTCCAGTGGGTGACCTGTATTGAGTGACACGCTTCGGCAGTCATGGTGAGTTCGGCTCCCTGTCGGGTAAATGGTGTATCGCTCGACCGCTTCCTCTTGCGCTACACCCTCGTGGTGCGCGACAGTGTATTGTGTTGCTGTATCGGGCAGTGAGCGTTTCGGCTGGTAGGTTGGTAGGAAGGCCGATGTAGGTGGAACATGTTCGTGGGCTGGTACGGGCCTTTTTGCTGATAAATGAGTTAAAAATTGGGGAAAACTTTGCAAAAGATGATAATATTGAGTTAAAGCGTAGCATGGCCTGTTTATGCAAAAAAATGAAAAAAAGGATAAGAAATCAGTTTTAAAGGGCAGATTTCATAACGAAATAAGGGCTAAAAACATCAAAAAATTTGGTGTTATCAACTCCCCCAAACTTAGCATTTTGATTGTCCTCAATCAATCTTTAAACTTTGTTTTGTGACGCTTCTTCTTGACCGGTATAGTTTTCAGACCATGGGTTTGAGTGAGAATTGAGATGTCTTATAGGGAATACGGCCCGACCACGAACAACAGACTTTACTTCTCCTGCCTTATTTAAGTGAAAATTTTCTCCACAGCTTCGGCGAGACTTGGGTGCATGATTTCAAAGTCAGCTTTCACACCAAACAACTTTTGAGGATAGAAAGTTGTGTGTTTGGGTAGGCTTAAGGCTTTTTTGGGTTTTTCTTATTTCCCATCAGTCCATCCAGGTAAGGCTCCGTTAGCGGGCAAATGGTCCTTACAGTCCAAGCCAGTTGGATTTAGAGGAGTGATTTCACATCCTACGTACCACTGCCCCAGATCTACCATGCCTAAAGATGGGTACTTTTGGAAAACAAGTGTGTATATGTATTTTTTTCTTTCTTTTCATTTGGCACAACTCTCATTCTTTTATTCACTCTCATAAGGCTATTCTCTTTTTTTTTTGAGATTTTTGTTGGGTAAGGGGAAAGAAGAGGAATTGTTTTTGCTGTTTGGGCAGCATTTTCCTTCTGCATACACGTCTCTTAGCTGAATTTTTCGAAATTTTTGGCGTTGAAAGTCGTAGTCTTTAGTCGTTTGAGGCTGCATTATCATAAAGACATGGCTAAACCTACATCTCCTAGGGTACATAGAAAACAAACTGGCAAGAAGTCGTATCAGGTTTTTGAAAACCTCTAGAGGGGGGTGAATAGAGTTTTATAGATAATTTAACAATTATTGCACTTCAACAACCACAAAGAAAATATTGGACAAGGAGACACAAGGTTTAGAGTGGTTCCAACTATAGCAAATACTATAGCCGTCAGTCCACTACCCGGTTGCTTACCCAACCGGGATTTGAAAAGAAATTTATTTTATTACCTCTTCAAGGAATTTACATAAACTACAATCTCTTTTCCTAAACCCTTCAAGCAGCCTTCACCTAGAAGTAATCGCCAACCTTGAAGCAGCCTTCCCTTGAAGTAGATGCACCAACTCCCGTTGCACCAGCCTTCTGAAGTAGTTTCCCCTGCGATAGCCTTCTTGAAGTAGCTTGAAGTCCCCTTCTCCACCTGAGAAGTCAACCCTCTCCAATCCGCAGCCTCCAACCCTAGGAGTAGCAAGGAGAGTACACAAGATAAACAGGAACAAGAAAGGAAAACAGAAATTACAACTTATCATTTAAGCCCAAGGCTTGATATGCCTAGATCAAGCGTAAGATCTCCTAGCCAAGTATGTGAACTTGTGATTGCTGTAGGTAGGAGAATCTAGCCTATAGGACACGAGATTGAGCTAAGGAGAATGTAGGCCAATGATCACAGTGCTCAAATTTTGCTTGCAAAAGATTGCTCAAGTATGCTCAAGTGTATTCTCAAGTGTAACAAGTGTGTCCTAGTGTCCTATGGCTTGTCCTATTTATAGGAATGGCCTAAGTATGCTTAAGGACGTTCTAGACAACTTCTAGGGGGTTCCTAGTGCTTAACTAGCCGTTAGGAATAAGTTAGGCGCATTAGCAACGGCTAGTTAATTAATTCTGCAGTTGCTGTCAGAGACCATCTCGGTCGAGGACTTGTCGACCGAGATGCCCAGTCGGTCGAGGATTTGTCGACCGACAGGTTCTCTGGATTAACGTTGATTTGCAACTGTCAACTGCTGTGTCTAACGGCTACTTTTGGTCAATCTCGGTCGAGAAGTTTGTCGACCGAAAGTGTCTCGGTCGAGGAGTGTGGTCGACCGAGATTGACTCTGTTTTCAATCTTTTAATTAAGATACTAAGTATGTGCATGAGTGTGCATTATGTGATCTATTAGAAGGAGATGACCTAACTAAGTGTGGTGTTTAGCTAGGGAGATCTAACGCTTGATTTACATGAATTCTAAGTACTTGTACATTATATATTTGTACAAGTTTACAAATGATTACATTGTATGACATTTATAAACATTCAAGCGTAAGGATTCCCTAGAACTTTGTCATCACCTTGTTCCTGCACACTTAAGTAGCTCGTTAGATTAATAAGAATGAAATGTTTGTCATCATCGAAACAAAGGGATTTATCATAATATCCAATTTATCCAACAGTTTTTACTATATAGCGTCTTTGTACATATGTATGGAGACAAAATAAGAATTTTTTTTTTGTATGAGCATGTATATGTATAAGTACACATGATATAGGAGAAGAACAAAAGAACAAAAAGGGTGGAGTTTGAAGAAATTTTTTTTTTATACCTCCCTCACTGGTACATGGTACCCCACCCAAACTTACTCCACACTCTATCCCAGAGTTGTGAAGTGGATAAGGTAGGGTAATGTTAACCTAGTGAGGGTTAGCTGGTGAGCGTGCCTGCACCAGATAGAAGCTCCCACACATATTCTCCTCATTTACTGTGGTAGTCGATGTGGTGGAGCTGGTAAGGCGTCTCTTCATTTGATATACATTCCAAGATGAAGATCCCGCAGTCGTTCAATAGAGGGATTTGTTGCGAACTGCGGTGGCAGAACTGGAGCTCGTGCCATTTGCTTGCTTTCGTCTCCAGGAATGGTTGTATCAGCGCCTCCATCTCATCGTAGTATTTTCGTACTAAGCGCTCGAGGGAGGTCAACGTTGTTGATGTACACTGTATTGGATGGTCTGTGTTGCTGTCCGAGCTGTAGTAGAAGATTCCTGCTCATTGGGGAGTGTACATCATCAGGAGCGTCCAGTGGTTGTAATGCAGGATGGGCATGAAGATTGTGCGTGGAACCCTGTGCTCCAACTCTGCCAGAAATGATTGCTTTGCTCCTGACTCGTTGATGAGGTAGATGTCGTTGAACAACAGTGGATGAGCAATGTATGTGTGTTCGAACATCGTCTGTAGTGTTTGGATGTAGGCGGCCGCCACAGATATCTCCAAGCATCCTCCATCTTTTACCATGTTCCTTAAGTCATCAACCGATACTATGACACTGCATGCCTCATAAATGACATCCGCCGGGGTAGAATCAGCTAACTTCAGAAGAATTTCATTAACCTGCTCCTGCGTGAGTGTAGAGCACGAGAAGCGGTCAAAATTGTTGATCAATCCTTCTGATGTTTCAGGCAAAGCATGGTCTTTGAATCCATGCACTTCCCGCATGATCTCTAACTGCTTGCCTGCCCCGTAGGTGTCTGTTTTCATCTCAGTTTCTTTCTTTGGAGTGTTGCTGGGTTGTGAAGACTCATCTTCGTGATAGCTATTTAGCAACTTCTCTGGTACCCCTACGTCTCGGAATTAGTGTCTGTCTTTGATCAGCAACAGGGTGTATATGCTCCTGAGGTGGTAAAAGTTTTGGCCCTGGAGATGCCTTATGTGTCCGAATATGTTGAGCAACTCCATGGAATGCAAGACGATGAAGGTGTTGTTTCCACTTCCCTCTTCTGCTTGGACGGGGAAGTCTCCGATGGAGAAGAAGTTCCAAACACCTTTGTGACATTGGACTCCTTGCTTGATGGCTCACAGAAGACACAATGGTAGAAACCTGAGATGTTTGTCTTCTGGGCGGCTGAAGATATGACTGGAGTGTGGCACCTCCTCATTGCAGCAGCTGAGCAGCTAGACGTCGTGATTCCGGAGGTCTGCCACACACAGAAACCACATGTTCTGGCACTTGTACGGGGCCAACATGATGTTTGTGTTGTGCTTTTTTATGTGCTGCAGCATGTTGGCCACCGTAGTGGAGTATGGCACTCCCATCATTAGTCTTCTTACCAAGGTCAGGGTGGCATTGTATATTGTTCTCCGACCTGTCCCAGTGCTGATATTCTCTATTATTGCACCTTCTAGGACCTAAAAATTTTTTTGCCGACGATGGTTGGTGAGTGAAAAATGCTTCTGAGTGCACCCCATCGTACGGAGAAGTAGCCTTCGCTCCAGACGACGTCTTCTTCATCTTCCTGTGACCTTAGGAACTTATTCAGCAACTTGTGGTCCCTGATCGACAGGTAGCTGATGACCCTTCTGTCACAATCAACCATCTCGAAGGAAGGTAGCTCTGACGGTGTAGAGAACTCATCTGCCATCGAGCGTCTTACTCTGGGGGGTGTCTATCATTTGAGGCACATATATCCCCCCTTCTCCCTCTGATTCGTTAGAAGAGTCTTCCGCGACGCTGATGTCTTTGATGTCATCTTCAGCTTCGTCTAGGGGGACTGAGGGAGCTGCTTCTTCCGAACCGCGGGAGCTCGCTTGTCCTACTGGAGCTCCGTTGGGCGATCTTTGTGGCATCCTTTCCTCTGGGGTTGGGGATGGCCCGCTAGAGGAGGAAGAGGATGACGATCTTGAGGAGGCTGCTGACGAGGAAGGTTGAGAGCCTGAGCCAGGAGGTGACGGGGACCTTCTCGGCTGCCTTGGGTGCGGATGGCCGTCTCTCCTGTTCAACCTCTCCTCGATCACATCAAGGCACTAGAGTGCCTGCTGAAGCATGGCGTTGAGTACCTCTAGTTGGCTAGGAAGGCCAACTAGAGTCAGTAGTTCTTGTTCCTCGCTATTAAGCCTCTACTGGAAAAATGAAAACTTGTGGGTTAGAGAAGAAAATGTAGCCGAGTGGCTTTCTGTTACCTCCCGCAAGTGGTCGATTTCATGCCCCAGCATTTTCCCGAGCGACGGAGGGGCTCCTACAAATATCCCTCTCATGCTTGCGATACTTCTCTCGTGCGAGGGTCTAACCGATAAGGTAGAACCTATCTCGATCATCCGCGAGGTGGATGTTGTTGGGCGAGGCGTCAGCACTTTTACGGCTGTCTCCGCCTCACCTTCTTGTGGTGGTGGAGAAGGCCGCAGTGTGGGTGGATGTTGGTCCACCTCTACATTGTCGGCGATCTCTTCAGCAGCTGCTATAGGAGACACCAGCGGCGGTGTCGGTGTAAGCCGTGCAGCTCCAAGCTCCATCTCTAGGATCTCAGCGAACACCACATCACTGGCGTCCGACCGCACTTCTTCTTCTGCCACTAAAGGTACCGTAGACGTTTCTGGGGATGCAACTGTCTCTTCTACGACAACTCCCGTGAATGTCTCGGTGACCTCAATGATCGTCATTTTTTCTTCTGCCATGGCAGGTGTTGGCGTGATTGTGGCTGGTATAGTAGGAGCGACGACAGATCCATCAAATGTTTTCATCGGTGGCTCTGGAGTGGTGGCCGGCCCGGCAAAGGTCGTTGAAATTATGTCCTACCTTGAGTCGAGAGGGATTGATTCTCCTCTCACAGCCACCCTCTCTTGAATACCGGTGGTGGGGGCGTAAGTTGTTTCTAACGCTAAAGCTTCAATATCTGCTGCGGTGAAGACCAGCTTTTCTGCGTCGTAGGCGGCATAGTGAGGGAGTGGAAGGAGGGTTCTTGTCCTTGCGAACTTGTAGAAGTAGCTTCTCCCTTTCTTCTTTATGATATCGGCCCTCATGAGGTACTTGAGTTCGATCAATGCGTCGCCCCTTGTCCTCGATAGACTATGCGGTTCACTTGGGTATCCCAACCCAACCGCGATCAGATTGACGATGCCACCCATGCAGTATTCCTTGGTGGCATCTTTTATCGGGTGTAGCCTATTCAGCAAGAAACACCCCAGATTGATCACCTTGCCCTCCATCATGTGCCACATTAGGTGGAGTTCTTCAGTGTAGACGTTGTTGGACTCATTTTTGTTGAAAAGTAGACATGCTACCAGCTTCTGCACTATCCTCCAAAAACAGGAGTGCACTGCTGCCACCTTGCTTCCCAGCTTGTATGATGACTCACTGGTTAGCCTCTTCTAGAGCTCCACGGGGTTGAACCTGTCTCCTTCGGTGATCCTTTCAGCGTTATCCAGTAGCTTCTTCTCCTCCTCACTGGAAGAGAAGATCTCATTGAGCAACTTTTCGGAGATGACGTGCTCCGAGATGTACAACCGCCCTTGTAGTCTGTCTGCTCTGACATATTCTTCAACGTCCTTAGTTGTATTCTTTACTCGGTGTAGAGACGACATGAACTCCTTTGTGAGTTCAGTGTAGGAGGTGGAGTAGCTGAGGTAGATCTTCCTCAGTCCTGCTGCGACGAGGACATTCTCTAGTCTTTCCAAAATACCCAATTGAAGGAAGGAAGACTGGTGGCAGAATCTACTCGACCTGTATATTTTAGTTTCCAGTTCTGAGTACCGGCGTCCATGCTCATTATCTCTTGGCACAAACCTTCCTGGTGTGTGGTCCAGGGGTTCTGCCGCTGTGGTTGAAGCTGTTGCTGGAGTCGTTACTTCACCTGCCCTTACTCTCTTCTCAGTGATTGATGGCCATGCTGCCTCGGGATGCGGGCGTTTCTGCCCGACCGTTCTTGCCCCGGATGCGGCCTCAATGTCGATTCTTCTGCCGTGTTTGTCAACTCGAATGACGGTTTGCTTTGTACGGGCCATGTTTGTTATCATTAAACAAGTTCATTGATCATTTAAATTTTTCATATTAAGTAGGTATAAACTCAAAGTCGACCCGATACAAAAACTACCCGACACAACCATATCGGGCGTCAACACTGGGCAATATGATGCTTGCCTGATACGCATGTGTCAGGCGATACGAAGCTTTCGAAGAAATCATCGTAGGCTCATGCCCGATATGAGGTCTGGGTGTCGTCCATCGAAAGAACATCGAGGCGATACAAAACTGGATGATACGGAGCAAAGCTGCGCATCATACCCGTTGCCCGATACGCGTGTGTCGGGCGATATGGTCGCGTGAAACAGAGTGCCTGATACGGTCTTCCCCGATTTAAAAACGCATCGCACGACAACTAGAACAAGCGAGGCGGCCAAAGGATGGGTGACACAGTTATCGCCTGATATGGCGTATCGGACAACCGCGAGCAAAAGACGTGTCTCACGACATATGTGTCGGGCGAGACAAGGAAATCGGCTAAGGTCGTCAGCCCGATACGCTGTGCGCGATATGAAGTTCGTGTCGGGCAAGCAAGGACGATAGGGCTGTCGGGCTATACCTTTTGCTTTCTTAAGTTTTCTACGCGATACGAGAGCAGAAGCTAAGCTGTGTGACACGAGAGCAGAGGGAGAAATTACTATACGATACGGGTAGCTAGGAGAGTAAATGCAGTAGCAATCCCAACTGGGGGTACCTGACATGGTAAAACATTCGTACTATATATAGCAATCCCAACTGGGGGAAAAATGGGCAATCCGTGATGCGTGTTGGCCGTTGAGACAAGCCATTCCTGAGACGAGTGGTCCCATCCATCTAATCAAGGGTAATTACTCATCTTGCCCGATACAGGTACTCGCCGCCCGGGCGTGCCGTCCGACACAGCTTATGCGATGCCCGATATACCATTGCCTGATACAAGCATATTCTGTGTGCCGGCTGAGTTGCTGCCCGATACGATCATGAAAAGGAGATACTTGCTCGATACACGGTCGCCCGATACAAAGTCTTCAGGACAGAATCTAGATGAAAAACTAAAAACAAGGCGAAGGAAAAAGTCATTGATGGGTAAAACATCATTGGCTTAAGGTTAAGTTCCCGACCTCAGATAGTATTACCCCTCAATGCTTCATAAAACGGAGCGGTGGCCCATAAAATAGAAGAGTCAGCGCACGTGGCGCATGTGCTGACTCGGGCCTTATTACAGTCCAAATGTTCATAATGTTTTTCTTGCAAGAAAGTAAATAACATCCTATTCTAGGAAAAGTAAAAGCTCGGGCTACCTCTCGAGGAGCGCTGTAGTTTGCATCGCCAGCTCGACCGCTCCTTGTCCTTCACTTTTTGCCTCCAGCAACATCCATATCTTGCAAGTCGATCTATGTCCTTCCTGATCACAGCCCTGCCATTTTGGCAGGTTCGGTGTTGGAGAGTATCTTCCCCGAGGGATTCTTTATCGCTTCGGCCATCTGGGCCAACTGCTGATCAATTTGGCATTGATGCGTCTGCATATCTGCCATCTGGACCTGCATTGAGTTCAAAACTCCGGAATTTGAAAGCACACTCTGCGCCAGCTATTTATTGATGGTATCTTGTCTCTTTACAAAATCAAACAACTGGCCAACCAAGTCTAATTGGTTCGAAACCTTGTCTTGACCCTGTTCCTTGGCTTAACCTTGTCCTTGATTGGTGTTCGTCGCTTGGCGACCTTTGTACTTTCCTTATCCTTGGAAATTTCCTTTGTTTGACTGGAAAGAAGTGGTTCTGGTGAATTGACTTGGTCCTCCCCTTTTCTCGAAAACTTGGGGTTGCTTGGTGGGATTATGCAGCTGATGCGAGTTTTCAGCTGCATCTTTGTTGCCATAACTGAAACCAGGATGATCTGGCCTCTTGAAATAAACAAAAGAGACATTCTCGGTCTCTTCAACTTTGGATTCACTTTTGCTCGACTCATCAGGTCGGGTGTAGATACAATTATCTACCCCGTGTCCACCTTCTCCACATGTGACACATTTCATGACCTTTTCTACTTGTTTCTTCCCCTTTCCACTAGATTCTTTCGGCTATTTCACATCAGTGGCTATCCTCTGGATCTGAGAGGTGATAGTTTCCAGAGCCTTGGATTCAAATGAAGGTCCTTCACTAGCCTTCTTAGCCTGTCCCTTGTCTGATCTATCATAGTCTGTGTCGGCTTGCAACTCGGCCATGTTCTTGATGATCTTCTCGGATCTACTCAGCTTCTTCCCCAAAAAGTCACTTCCTGGTGCTGCATTCAGTGAAACCCTTTCTTCAGGGGTTAGACCGTTGTAGAAAGTAGTTATCAAGAAACCTTTCTTATAGTTGTGATGAGGGCAGTCCCTCTGATATTCATGATACCGTTCCCAGGCATCGTGGAGATTCTCGTTTGGCTTTTGCATGAAAGATGTGATCTTCTATCTATTCCGGACGGTTTTCTCAGTAGGATAAAACTTGTTTACAAAGGCATCCGCCAGTGCACTCCATCAGTTAAAATCTTGGTGTGGCAGCCCCAGGTACCATTATAGAGCCTTATCTTCCAAAGAAAAGATGAAACCCTTGCAATAGATCACCTCCTGTGGGACTCCCCGGATCTTGATGGTGTCACAGATGTTCTTAAAAGCATCTAAATTGTGATAGGGATTATCATTCTATGAGATCCCTATAAAGCTCTTATTCTAGAGCATGGAGATGATTGATGGTTTTAGCTCGAAGTTGGCTACATTGAATCTCGGGACGACAACAGGGCATATGGAATTGTTAGCATTGGTGGAAGCTAACTCCCTTAGGGTCTTTTCTTCTTCATTGGAATCGTCACTGTCACTGTCTCCCTAGTTCTGATCTTAATTATTTGGATTCCTTCTGTGCCTCCAGTGGTGACAACGTCTCTCCCGGTGATGGTCATCCTCGAACTGTTCGGTTTCAGGATCTTCAGGTTGATGATCGTCGTCATACTGATCGTTATCTTCAGGCGGAGGGGAGTGAGGTCTAGCTCTCCCGTGTCACTCACCTTCTGAATGAGGTTGTTCAATGCGAGGCAGCATGTCTGGTGATGTTGGTGCTCAGTTGAGCAGAGTGCCTCCCTTCTGAGTAGCTGAATAGCATGAAAAATCAAGTTAGAAACCTGTGTTAATAATAAGAATTACTCATTTCAGGTTAAGATATATAAAAATGAAAAATAAAGTGTTGTCAAGCTCATTTCTAAGCTTGAGGCACTAGAGTGTAGTTAGTGGATTTGGGTTCGTGAACAGTACTATTTCGCCTTGTCCCCGGCAACGGCGCCAAAAAGTTGACCGGCCTAAATCGCGCGTCCAAAAAGTGGAGCAGATTTGAAGTACTCAGACTTTTAAATTTATCACCTGAAACCTTCTAGGCCCCCGCAACTTTGTTTATGGGGTCGAAGTAGATATATCGGGTCGAACATGGTGACAAGGGTGGTAGTTTTGGGAACACGGAATCAACATGTTACACTCCGGTAGGGGTAAGGAGATGATAAAGTTACCCAAGGGAATAACTGGCCAAGATCGATAAAACAAAAGAAAACTATCTCCAACTGGAGCTATGAGGAAAATTAAGATTTTAGAGGTTTATTAATTTTTAGGGGTTTTTGTGCAACGGAAATAAAGAGATAATACTATTGCTTAAGTAAGGAATGAAGGAGAAAGCTTCGGTAAAACAAGCAGCAACAAAAACATCATGTACCCCTCCTCATCTCGAATCGGGTACCTCTAACTAAGCATCAACACCCCTCTCAAGGTTGTTGGGCTTAAGTTAGAGTGGAAATGTCACTAAAGCAACTCCGATCCTGGGCACTCTCGTACTCCAGTATCCGACCACACACTAGAGCTACAACACCTCTCTCGAGGCTGCTGAAACGGGAAAACATGATTCGGTAGCTAGGCAAAATCCGATCCAAGCGTACAAGCTAGAGTTTGGATGTTAAACAAAACAATCATCCAACAAAAGGGGCCAAACATAAAGTAGCAGATAATTAAAACTCTTCTAATTCCATTAGCATAAAAGTGTCTGATTACATTGCATAAGTAAAGATAGTAAAAGACTGAAATAAATAAAGATAAATGTCACCTTCTTGATTTAGAAGGGCGACGGGAAGTAGCAGACCCTCCAGCCTGATACGCCCATGTCGGGCAGCACACCCTCTCGGGCGACACGCTCATGACGGGCGGACATATCGTGCGAGGCGCCCATGCCCGATACGATCATGTCGAGCGGCACCCTCTCAGGTGAAACGCCATGACTGGTGATGCGTATCGGGCTTGGTATCGTGTCGGGCCAGAGTGTTACTTCTAGTATCGGTACTCCTATCGGGCATCCTTGTTGGCCAATATCGGCCTGCAGCGGTGCCTGGGGCCGACCCTATGTGAACCTTTCCCTCCCTCTCGGGATGGGGAAGTGCTCACTTAGAATCGCTCGACACACCTCTGAGGCACGACACACTAGCTCCAGATGCTTTCCTAAGTTGTCTTTTGAGAGATTTCGACCCGTCCCATCGGAGTCCTATAGCTTCTATTTATAGGCAGTGGTTGGAGGAAGTTATGGTGCTCCAGATGCCACGTGTTCTTCATCAGCTCTTATTATCGTTGATTTAGGGGTGCCTGATATGCTCCTCGCACGTCACAAGGATGCCGGGCTGGGAGCGTGTCAGTGAATGTGACGAGTGACGCCTGCCGGTGGGTGGCATGTATCACACAACACGCTTCGGCAGTCATGGTGAGTTCGGCTCCTTGTCGGGTAAATGGCGTATCGGTCATCCGCTTCCTCTTGTGCGACACCCTCGTGGCGCGCGACAGTGTATCGTGCTGACATGTCGGGTAGTGAGCGTATCGGCCGACAGGTTGGTAGGAAGGCCGATGCAGGTGGAACACGTTCGTGGGCCGGGATGGGCCTTTTTGCTGATAAATGAGTTAAAAATCAGGGAAAACTCTGCAAAAGATGATAATATTGAATTAAAAGCGTAGTGTGGCCTGTTTATGCAAAAACATGACAAAATGGAGAGGAAAACAGTTTTAAAGGGCAGATTTGATAACGAAATAAGGGCCAAAAACATCACAAAATTTGGTGTTATCAGTAGTTCCATCAAGTCACATCGAGTTAGATATTGGGCTACCTTTGGGTAGTTCCATGTGACTCTATTACCCTAAGTATTGGCTACTGGTAAGGTAGGTCCATGTGGGTAAGAATCTACCTAAAGAGAGGTAGCATACCAGTCCACTGCAGGGATATCACAGAGTTAGGGGATAGATAAGGATTGAGTAGTGTGGCTTAAAACGTAATCTTGGTTGTTAAGTGATTAATTGAATGATTACATTGTTAACATATTTGCATGATTATTGTTTCCCTCACATACCAGCTTCTTGCTGACTGACGTTTTGTTTGTCGGCGTTTTAGGTACAAATGAAAAGAACAAATAGTAAAGTGGCATATGTGGAACTAAGTGAGAAATAACTTGCATAGAAGGATTAGTTAGATTAGTATCTTCATGGATAGAAGTTTAGAAATCTCAGCTTTTAAAAGGTAAGTAAAGTTTTATTTTATACCAGTTTTCAGTTTAGTTGGTAAAGTTTATTAATTGTTATTGATTATTTGTCAAACCTTTGATCGTGTTAATTGAATAACGGCTTTGACCTTCGGGTCTCCCTTAATTGGGGGTTACCGGGAGGCGGGGTCGTTACATAACCTCTACTTCACCATGATATATGGATAATTGGGAGGCAATCCAAAACTAGAGAAATAACCAACCCCACAACTGCTGAGGTAGCTGCAAAAAATAGTAAAATTAAACTATCAAAGCAACTAGTATTGATGATTGTTATGTTTTAATTACCAATTACTATTGTCGATCATTAGCGGGAGCCCATGAGCAATAAAAATAAGGCAAGTTCATCTCTATTGGAACAAGGGTTGAATTGACAGTTGCTCTAGGTAACCCATAGAATCTTGGACAAGTTAGGGCTGTAGGTGCTGGTGTTGGTATAAGAGCGTTTTTTGGGCCATCAGAGCACCAATCTGTCTAGAAAGGAGGATTCTCAAAAGAGGAGGTAAAAGAGTTAATTGTATACAAAATTCAGGAAGTAATGAGTTAGTGGGTAACTTCTAAGTCAACCTCTTAGACAGTACCAGTTGCGCCACCCCGCTCTTCATACGTGGTGGACCCCTCTACGACGAAGTTGGTTGGGAGTAATCCTATGGATCCAACACCTAGCATGTCCACTGTAAGTATTTTTGTGATATAGTAATCTTTGCAAGATGATATTTTTATGAATATATATAACACTCTATGCAAAGTTTAGGGGTCGAGGCCATGTTGTTTAAAATTACAAGGATATATTGTTGTTGTGGGCGATGCTTACCCACCTCTTGTAGGTGCCATTTTTTTTAAGGAAGCCAGCGGGTACTCTATTCATCCCACCCCCCCCCCTCTTGTGGGCAAAATCAACCAGAAATTGATACATCTCCTTGCTCATATGGTAGGTTTATCACCTTTGAAAATAAAAACTCAAGATAGATAGCACTTCCCCCACCAATGCCCGCAAGGGTAACTAGTGGGCCTCAGCCCAGCTGAAAAAGATGTATGGAGTTCCTCTCCTCTCTAGGATGCTCATACCTCTAAACATGACAATGCACCTACCTCTTGTAGGTGCCATGCTTCATGGTATTTCATTACATGACAATGTAGTTCGCGTGTGCCCGAGGCTTGTTTACAAAACATGGAAGAAGTACCCACTATCATATGAACACTATGATGTTGAGATGATAGGTGAAGCAGAAGGTAGCATGGTCATGTGGCCCATAGTGGGATTTATCTATATTGATCATAATGTATGGTAAATTTACATTATGTTTGTATCTATATATAAATGACAATTGATATGAAGTTATATATATGCATGACATAGGACCTGAGAAACGCCTTAGAGCTAGTCCTCCTCCTCCTCCAACTCCTTCTCAATCACCTGGTTGGCTTACACATGACCTATTAAACTCGATAGGTCCTCAATGCAGGGGTATGGCACTATTTATATGTGAACATGAAGAACATTCACCTATGATGATTTGTATTGAGGATGTTGTAGGTCAACATTATGATACTAGTATATTTCTACAAGATATTTTGGAGTTGTTTCGTATTGCTTGGTTGAATACATTTGTGATAGAACTTTAGATATGGTGGTATCTTATATAGCTATATACCTCATTTTATATATGGTGATCTATATTCCTATATATTAATGCATGCATGATATATGTTTTGCAGCCACTTACATGGGGATTGTAGAGAGTTTTTAATGACCCATTTTGGATTTCTAGTTTCATCCTTGATTAGTTGTTCTCTACCACAGTTAAATATTTTGGTAAAAAGAAAAAGAGCATGATATTATCTCCATACAATGTTTGGTAATTTACTTACTTTTCTTATAATTTTGACTTAAGAAATTACATTTCATTATGGATTTTGAGTTATTTTTTTTCCTTTTTATCACTCAGGAATAACCATTGGGTCTTACTGGTTCTTGTCCCTACAACGCAAACTGTTTATTATGTAGATCCTACGTGTGACAAAATAGATAATGGGGGACATGATTTGGAAAAAGGATTTATTTACATGAGTAAATGTATATATTTATATCTGTTAACATATATATATATGGGCCCATCTTAAATACTCGTACGGGTAGCTACCCGCCCCCCATTTTGCTTACTTTTTTTCAAGTTGGTTACTTTTGACATATAGAGGGTTACTTTACCTTACAAAATGTTGAGTTTCGTGTATAGATAGTTAAGTTCGTAATTGTACATTTCAAAACATGGTTAAATATATATCTGTTGTGTATTTTGTATGAGATTATTTTTTTAGTCGTATAGTAACTTTTTGATCAACATAGTTACTTTTTTTATAGTAGAATTACTTTTCTTGCCAAAACTGTTACTTTTTAAATAAATGATATATATATATATATATATATATATATATATATATTGCTTTTGGATCATCTCTACTAATTCTACATAATTTTCTTGTATCAAATTACAATTTCGTTGAAGTCGAGCTTCCAATTCTGCAAGTTTTTTGTCAACCTGCTCCATTGTATTCTCTTGATAAAAAATCTGCAAGAACGTTAGTTTCTCCTTTAATAATTTCTATATCAAAAATATATTCTGCAAAGAATGTTTGCCATCTACTTAGTCTTTTATATTCTGGTGTGGATGGTAAATTATTTTTAATAAAAGCTTTTACCTGAGTATTATCAACTCTTACTAGGAATTTTTTAGGTAATAAAAAATAGGAAAACTTTTTAATTCCCTTTGTCGAGAGTTATCTCTCCCTTATTCCATCCCGGAGGCCATCGTCCAGAAGTTTGACCAAGTAAAGAAGTGCATAAGGACACAGGGACATGGGGCTATAGGATGATGAGGAGTCTGAGATCTGGAACGTCGAAGTCTAAGGAGTACTTCTCTTAGAAATCGTTAAGAGAAGATCGACTGGCGTTGAAGATAAGAGGAAGCGAGGTGGGCAACACAGGTATATAGATTATCTTGCTATCTATGATACTCAGAGAGTTATTGTCTTCTTTCTGGGTGCTAGTTTCTTACACTATGAATTTAATTATGCGAAAACCTCGTAGTATAAGGGAGAAGATATTATTCATAAGAAAACCTAAAATGTTTTCAAAGCATGATAACAGAATCAAAATTTTTTGCACAGACAAAGTGGCATCAATGTAACGAGGGGAGCATCTATATAAGCTCTCGAAGACTAGTAGGGATACATAGCTACCCTTGGGACTCTCTCCAAGCTAGAATGGTAGTAAATTATAAGAAACTAAATCAATATACCAAATTTGATGGATATTTTCTTCCACATAAAGAAACTTTAATAAATATGACAAGAGGAAAAAATATTTATTCAAAATTTGACTATAAATCGGGATTTTACCAAATATGATTAGATGAAAAATGTATACCATTAACAACATTTAGTACTCCACAAGGACATTATGAATGGACGGTAATGCCTTTTGGATTAAAAAATGCTCCACAGATATATCAAAGAAGAATGGACAAAGTATTTGAACCATATAATTCTTTTTGTCTAGTATATGTTGATGACATTTTAATAGCCAGTAAAAATGAGGAAGAACATTATAAACATTTACAAATATTTTCCCTTCTTTGCCAAAAAGCAGGGATAATATTATCTAAAAAGAAAACAAAAATTTGTAAATCCAAAATAGAATTCTTAGGACTAAAGTTGGACTCAAGTGGAATAGAACTACAAGAACATATTGTAGAAAAAAATGTTATGTTTCCAGATATACGGTGATCCTATGGGTATTTTTTCTAAATAAGGTATCATTCCTTGTTGAAGAAATGAAGCTCCTGCCCCTGAATCTATTAATATTGTAGTCATATTCCATTCTTGTCCATTAAAATATTTTCCATATAATTTATAATTTCTTGCATTTCTATTATCTGCTAAAATTCTTAAACTTGTCGTTCTTGGAAAATTTCTTAATATTGGTCGTAATCTTCCATTATATCTATCCATGCTTGCTCTGGCTTCTTCTATTCTGTCCCCATTTGTTAATTGTAATTGATTCCCCTCATATCGTAATCTCATTGGGATTTTGTTATCTGTTACTAGGGGTTTTTCTGAAACATCTATCTTTATGTTTTCTGGTATTTCTATTTCTGATATTATATCTGGCTTAGTAATTTTTCCTATATCTTTAAATATATTAGGAAGCATTATAATATCTTTATCTTCGAATTTTTCAGAGTGATGTGTATTACTAAGAGAAGCTTTTACTCATTTTATTTCTGCATGGTTTCTTACCATGAATGTTGGACTAGAATGAGGGCTTTTTGATTTCTGTATTAATTGTGATGTTTCTAATTCTTGTAATTGGGTACAGAATTCTTCAATATCAACATGATTATATCTCATCGATTTTACTCTGATTATTTTATTTTCATCAATTAGTTCGATTGTAGCCCATTCTTGACTGATATTCCAAAGGGCTAATGGATTATCACAATAGTTCTTTTCAAATAATGCATCAATATCCTGTATATTGTTATCATGCTTTGAAAACATACTCGAACTGCCCTTATAGGTGTTGTATGCTTTCTTAGCTTTTTCATTTTGTCTACAATGATTACATTTACATTTTTTAGATTGGATTCTTAATATCTTCTCCCTTATACTACGAGGTTTTCGCATAATTAAATTCATAGTGTAAGAAACTAGCATCCAGAAAGAAGACAATAACTCTCTGAGTATCATAGATAGCAAGATAATATGTATACCTGTGTTGCCCACCTCGCTTCCTCTTATCTTCAACGCCATTCGATCTTCTCTTAACAATTTCTAAGAGAAGTACTCCTTAGACTTCGACGTTCCGGATCTCAGACTCCTCATCATCCTATAGCCTCATGTCCCTGTGTCCTTATGCACTTCTTTACTTGGTCGGACTTCTGGACGATGGCCTCCGGGATGGAATAAGGGAGAGATAACTCTCAACCACTGAAGATAGAAAGAACTGGGGGTGTAAGGGGTTACACACTATCTTTCCTACTCTATGATAGTACAAGGATTATGATCTTCAAGATGGAGCTTGCTAACTACACTTATGGGATTAACATGCAAGAATCATCTCAAGAACTTGAAATGGAATCTGGAATAGAATTAGGGAATCGAGACTCTACTCTTTTATTGCAAGACTTTAATGTACATACATAGCTACCCTTGGGACTCTCTCCAACTATGAGTGAGTCTCCCTACTAGTCTTTGAGAGCTTATATAGATGCTCCCCTCGTTACATTGATGCTTACATTCTTTCTTCTTTACATGTTTGTCGCACACTTGTTCGGTGGTGAGTGCTTTGCTTTTTGATGTCTTTCTCCTTCGCACATCTGTCCGGTGGAGAGTTCTTTGTCTTTTTTCTCCTTCTTTTTTGCAAATGCCTTCTTACATCATTGCTGACGTATCTGATGTATTATCGTCATTGCTTACGTCATCTTCAGCGGCTAGTGTTGTTGTGGCTGTCTCTTTCCATCTTGTCTTGGCACGCGGGACATATCCTTCCTTCGTGCTTTCTGAGCTGGCAAAATATCTGCTGACATCTGTTGCTTGATCTGATTTGTCTGGTTTCTATTCTTTTTAGAAACCTCTCTAAATTGATTTTTGTCGATATATTAGATCTTCTTGTATTGGATAAAATAATTGTGTTATCTGAAGCTTTATGAAGCCAACTTCGGTTTTCATTAATTATTTTTTCCAATACTTGGCAAAGGACTTTTAATCCTAATGCCCTTCTTGTTTCAACAAATTCCATGTTAACCTTGTTCTCTTCAAATTCTTTTCTGTAATATGCATCAATTTCTTTGACGTATTCTGGGGAAGATACCCCAATTTGAATGCAATGTATTGGACTGAATTTCTTTAGTTTTTCCCAGTCCTCCGATGCTGAGAAAATCTTGATATAAATGTCACTAGTAGGTTTTACTAGTGGACCATTGTTTTTAAATTCTCTAACTGCTCTGACAATATCTTGGGGCAGTCCTTGTATTTCCCCAAGGTCTTGGCTTAAATATATTAAATTTGCTGCTCCGATTCTGAAACAGTCTCTGATGATTCTTGGATCAGCTCCTTTGTTAAAGTTAATCCTGGGATATATTCCCGTATGATCTGGAACACATGTTTCTGTCATTTTGAGATTGTAAACAATCTCTAATAAAGTTATATATTCATTTTTATTTTTTGTTAAAAACTCTGCAAGACTCAATTGCAGGTCATACTCCTGCTCGATCTGAGATACCCGGAATTTAAATATCCTTTCAGGCATCAGTTTTATATTTTCCGCTTTATTGCGGGATTCTTTCTCCGAAGAGATCATATTCTCCGCTGTTAGGCGGGAACTATTTTCTGAAGAAATAGCAGTTTGAAAACTGCTTCTTGCCACTTGGCTACTTTCTTTCTCCGAGGAGATAGTATTCTCCGCTGTAAAGCTGGTCTTAGCAGTTTTAAAGCTGCTTTCTTTTGCCATCAGGCTTGTATTTTCAGAATTTTTTCTGACAGAATCAGAAATCTGGAGGGATATATCTATCGGCCTTTTACCTGTCATTTTATCCGTCCTTGTTGTTTCTGATCCTTTTTGTTGAATCTCCCTTCTGAAGCAGTTTAAATCTGCAGTTATTCTTGCAATATCTTGTTTACTTTCTTCTATGTTGTCAATAATTTTATATTACTTTTGGATCATCTCTACTAATTCTACATAATTTTCTTGTAACAAATTACAATTTCGTTGCAGTCGAGCTTCCAATTCTGCAAGTTTTTTGTCAACCTGCTCCATTGTATTCTCTTGATAAAAAATCTACAAGAACGTTAGTTTCTCCTTTAATAATTTCTATATCAAAAATATATTCTACAAAGAATGTTTTCCATCTACTTAGTCTTTTATATTCTGGCGTGGATGGTAAATTATTTTTAATAAAAGCTTTTACCTGAGTATTATCAACTCTTACTAGGAATTTTTTAGGTAATAAAAATGGGAAAACTTTTTAATTCCCTTTTTTAATGCTAATAATTCCTTTTCGTTTGAGTGATATCTTTTTTCTGTATCTGTAAATGTTCCAAATGTATATCTACATATTTTTTCCTTTTGTTCGTCATTCTTTTTTAAGACTGCTCCCCAAAATTCTTTTGAGGCGTCAGTTTCTATAATTAAGTCGTCGTTTTCTAAAGGAAGATCTAATCTTGGTAGATTTTTACATTTTTCTTTTATAAATCTAACATGATTTATGAGTTCCTCTGTCATAAGAAAAATAGTATTTTTCTTTAATAGTTTTTGTAAGGGGTTTCTTAATTTTGCCAAATTTTCTATGAATTGTTTAGCGTAATTTAAGCATCCTAAAAATCTTTGTAATTGTTTTTTATCTTCTATTTTATCTGGAAACATAACAATTTTTTCTACAATATGTTCTTGTAGTTCTATTCCGCTTGAGTCCAACTTTAGTCCTAAGAATTCTATTCTGGATTTACAAATTTCTGTTTTCTTTTTAGATAATACTATCCCTGCTTTTTGGCAAAGAAGGGAAAATATTTGTAAATGTTTATAATGTTCTTCCTCATTTTTACTGGCTATTAAAATGTCATCAACATATACTAGACAAAAAGAGTTATATGGTTCAAATACTTTGTCCATTCTTCTTTGATATATCTGCGGAGCATTTTTTAATCCAAAAAGCATTATTGTCCATTCATAATGTCCTTGTGGAGTACTAAATGATGTTAATGGTATACTTTTTTCATCTAATCGTATTTGGTAAAATCCTGATTTACAGTCAAATTTTGAATAAATATTTTTTCCTCTTGTCATATTTATTAAAGTTTCTTTATGTAGAATAAAATATCCATCAAATTTGGTATATTGATTTAGTTGCTTATAATTTACTACCATTCTAGCTTTTCCTCTTTTTATTTCTGCATGGTTTCTTACCATGAATGTTGGACTAGAATGAGGGCTTTTTGATTTCTGTATTAATTGTGATGTTTCTAATTCTTGTAATTGGGTACGGAATTCTTCAATATCAACAGGATTATATCTCATGGGTTTTACTCTGATTATTTTATTTTCATCAATTAGTTCGATTGTAGCCCATTCTTGACTGATATTCCAAAGGGCTAATGGATTATCACTATAGTTCTTTTCAAATAATGCCTCAATATCTTGTATGTTGAGTTGTGCAATGATTTTCCCTGTTATGGGTTGTTTTTTATTTGTAATATAATCACCATGTTTGCTACGAAAATTAAATTTGTTTCTTTTATATGCTTTTTGTATTCTTTTACTATAATCCATTTATCACAAGGTGTTAATAGTTGAATATAATGTTGATGTTGAATATATAATTTGAATTTTTGTGTGAAGTTATTTCCTAGTTATATGTCTTGTTGTGCATATTCGGGAGTATAAAATGGTGGACATGTAACTATATAATTTTCCTAAAATAATTTTAGGTTTTCTAACTCCATGAGTTAATTCATGTCTTTTTCCTGTAAAATCTTTTCCATATAATGTAGGTAATGTTGTAATATATTTTTCAGGAAAGCATTGTCTTCGGGCAATACAAGTTCCTGCACCAGTGTCTAGGAATGCATGAAAGTATTCTATTTTATATTCTTCGTATACAATTCCTGCTACTATATATACACTATATATACTAGTAATTTTCTTTTTTCCAAAAATATTCTTGGTTATTATGTGTAAAATATAGTCCTTCACTTTGTAGTGAAAATGGTTCCATTTGTTGTAATGCACTCATTCCTAATATAATTTCTATGTTGTCATTATGACTATCTGATTGTACATAGAGTGTAATGTCAATTTTTATATCTTGTATTTCAATTGGAACTATGGCTTGATGTGTAATTTCATATTCTTGTCCATCGAAATCCGTATATGCATACGGTGATCCTATGGGTATTTTTTCTAAATAAGGTATTATTCCTTGTTGAATAAATGAAGCTCATGCCCCTGGATCTATTAATATTGTAGTCATATTCCATTCTTGTCCATTAAAATATTTTTCATATAATTTATAATTTCTAGCATTTCTATTATCTGCTAAAATTCTTAAACTTGTCGTTCTTGGCAAATTTCTTAATATTGGGCGTAATCTACCATTATATCTATCCATGCTTGCTCTGGCTTCTTCTATTCTGTCTCCATTTGTTAATTGTAATTGATTTCCCTCATATTGTAATCTCCTTGGGATTTTGTTATCTGTTACTAGGGGTTTTTCTGAAACATCTATGTGTATGTTTTCTGGTATTTCTATTTCTGATATTATATTTGGCTTAGTAATTTTTCCTATATCTTTAAATATATTAGGAAGCATTATAATATCTTTATCTTCGAATGTTTCATAGTGATGTGTATTACTAAGAGCATAACTTATTATATACGTTATCGAGTAAGGAATGGATCCTTTTTTCATGAATTTTGTTCTTTGAAAATCTTGTATTAAACTTAAGGTTCTGTTTATATTATTATCTCTAATATTTACACTTATCTTTGGATAAATATTAAAGATTACTTTCTGATGACTAAGATTTCCTTGTAATATTCCTAACGTAGCATCTTTTCTATCATTAATCCTATTATCCATTAATACAATATTTATACGTGAATCTATTCCTTCTCTAAAAGTTGCTTTAATCATCATTTGAATAGCTCCTATGTGAATCCATCCTATTTTAGATCTGTTTTTTATTTTTTCCATTTTCCTCATTAAATCTTCTTTTCTAAGTAAAGGTATATTTATTCTATTTCTAGTATATTCTATTTGCATAGGCATTTCTCTATTAGTTATTCTATAATAAAAAATATGTTTTCTTTGGGTAATTTTCTCAAAAATTGATGTTCTAAATCCATCAGAATTTTCTAATCTTAATTCAGTGTTTCTTATTCTATTAAATAATTTTCTATCTATTAATACCTCTTGCAAGAAGTTTCCTGCTTCTTCCTGATATTCTTCTATTATTTCTTCTTCAGTCTGATTCTGTGTCTGAGAAATAATAGATTGATCCATCAGATTGCTCATCATCAGTTATTTGGAAAAATTCTTGAATATTTTCGATCTCAGAAAGTTCTTCGTCTATAGTTTCCTCAAATTGCTTTTGATTAATCTTCTTAGATCCTCTTTTTGGACATTCATTAGCATAATTCCCTATTTCCTGACATATAAAGCATTTATATTCTTTTGGTTTCTTTTTATTATAATTTTTCTTTCTTCTGTGATATTTTTGTTTCTATTTTCATCAATTAGTTCGATTGTATCCCATTATATCTTTAAATATATTAGGAAGCATTATAATATCTTTATCTTCGAATTTTTCAGAGTGATAATAATGCTTCCTAATATATTTAAAGATATATAAGAAATTAGAAGTACAGGTTCATGAAATTTTCCTGCTTCTTCCTGATATTCTTCTATTATTTCTTCTTCAGTCTGATTTTGTGTCTGAGAAATATTCATTTAACAAAAAATTCTTAAACTTGTCGTTCTTGGCGAATTTCTTAATATTGGTCTATGGAAAAGATTTTACAGGAAAAAGACATGAATTAACTCATGGAGTTAGTTATCTTTTTATTATATAACTTAAAACTCTGTGATATGTGCCGAATTGATGAATATATATGTAAATTTCAGGAGTATTTTTATAAAACATATGATAGAACGAATAAAGAAAATGTTACCAGTAAGAGTTTATTAAACTTATTTTATACAAAGGTACCTGACCCATGGGGATTTAAAGCGATGCAATTATATCCTCAATATATAGGACAAAGAGCAGATACATTAGGAGGACGAATAGAATTTCTAAGAATGAAATTAGAAGAATGGTGTGCAGAAGCCACACTAAGTAGAAAAACAAATAAAGTAGTAAAACAAGGACTTTGTTGTTCCCAACTAACTCATCCAATAACCATAGGATGTGAACCAATGAGGTACAATAGAAGAAACAAATATAAATTCAAGAAAAGGAAAAGGTTTGGATTTAAACCTAAACCGAAACAAAAATATTACAGAAGAAAGAAAAATTATAATAAAAAGAAACCAAAAGAATGTAAATGCTTTATATGTCAGGAAATAGGACATTATGCTAATGAATGTCCAAAAAGAGGATCTAAGAAGATTAATCAAAAGCAATTCGAGGAAATTATAGAAGAAGAACTTTCTGAGATCGAAAATATTCAAGAATTTTTCCAAATAACTGATGATGAGCAATCCGATGGATCAATCTATTATTTCTCAGATACAGAATCCGACTGAAGAAGAAATAATAGAAGAATATCAGGAAAAAGAAGGAAACTTCTTGCAAGAGGTATTAATAGATAGAAAATTATTCAATAGAATAAGAAACACTGAATTAAGATTAGAAAATTCTGATGGATTTAGAACATCCATTTTTGAGAAAATTACCCAAAGAAAATATATTTTTTATTACGGAATAACTAATAGAGAAATGCTTATGCAAATAGAATATACTAGAAATAGAATAAATATACCTTTACTTAGAAAAGAAGATTTAATGAGGAAAATGGAAAAAATAAAAGACAGATCTAAAATAGGATGGATTCACATAGGAGCTATTCAAATGATGATTAAAGCAACTTTTAGAGAAGGAATAGATTCACCTATAAATATTGTATTAATGGATAATAGGATTAATGATATAAAAGATGCTACGTTAGGAATATTACAAGGAAATTTTAGTCATCAGAAAGTAATCTTTAATATTTATCCAAAGATAAGTGTAAATATTAGAGATAATAATATAAACAGAACCTTAAGTTTAATACAAGATTTTCAAAGAACAGAATTCATGAAAAAAGGATACATTCCTTACTCGATAACGTATATAATAAGTTATGCTCTTAGTAATACACATCACTCTAAAAAATTCGAAGATAAAGATATTATAATGCTTCCTAATATATTTAAAGATATAGGAAAAATTACTAAGCCATATATAATATCAGAAATAGAAATACCAGAAAACATAAACATAAATGTTTCAGAAAACCCCTAGTAACAGATAACAAAATCCCAAGGAGATTACGATATGAGGGAAATCAATTACAATTAACAAATGGAGACAGAATAGAAGAAGCCAGAGCAAGCATGGATAGATATAATGGAAAATTACGACCAATATTAAGAAATTTGCCAAGAACGACAAGTTTAAGAATTTTAGCAGATAATAGAAATGCTAGAAATTATAAATTATATGGAAAATATTTTAACGGACAAGAATGGAATATGACTACAATATTAATAGATTCAGGGGCAGGAGCTTCATTTATTCAACAAGGAATGATACCTTATTTAGAAAAAATACCCAAAGGATCACCGTATGCATATATGAATTTCGATGGACAAGAATATGAAATTACAAATCAAGCCATAGTTCCAATTGAAATACAAGATATAAAAATTGACATTACACTCTATGTACAATCAGATAGTCGTAATAACGACATAGAAATTATATTAGGAATGAGTGGATTACAACAAATGGAACCATTTTCACTACAAAGTGAAGGACTATATTTTACACATAATAACCAAGAATATTTTTGGAAAAAAGAAAATGACTAGTATATATAGTGTATATATAGCAGCAGGAATTGTATATGAAGAATATAAAATAGAATACTTTCATGCATTCCTAGACACAGGTGCAGGAACTTGTATTGCCCGAAGACAATGCTTTCCTAAAAAATATATTACAACATTACCTACATTATATGGAAAAGATTTTATAGGAAAAAGACATGAATTAACTCATGGAGTTAGAAAACCTAAAATTATTTTAGGAAATTATATAGTTACATGTCCACCATTTTATTCTCCCGAATATGCACAACAAGACATATTACTAGGAAATAACTTCACACAAAAATTCAAATTATATATACAACATCAACATTATATTCAACTATTAACACCTTGTTATCATTGGATTACAGTAAAAAGAATACAAAAAGCATATAAAAGAAACAAATTTAATTTTCACATCAAACATGGTGATTATATTACAAATAAAAAACAACCCATAATAGGGAAAATCATTGCACAACTCAACATACAAGATATTGAGGCATTATTTGAAAAGAATTATAGTGATAATCCATTAGCCCTTTGGAATATCAGTCAAGAATGGGCTACAATCGAACTAATTGATGAAAATAAAATAATCAGAGTAAACCCCATGAGATATAATCCAGTTGATATTGAAGAATTCCGTACCCAATTACAAGAATTAGAAACATCACAATTAATACAGAAATCAAAAAGCCTTCATTCTAGTCCAGCATTCATGGTAAGAAACCATGCAGAAATAAAGAGGAAAAGCTAGAATGGTAGTAAATTATAAGCAACTAAATCAATATACCAAATTTGATGGATATTTTCTTCCACATAAAGAAACTTTAATAAATATGACAAGAGGAAAAAATATTTATTCAAAATTTGACTGTAAATTGGGATTTTACCAAATACGATTAGATGAAAAAAGTATACCATTAACAACATTGAGTACTCCACAAGGACATTATGAATGGACGGTAATGCCTTTTGGATTAAAAAATACTCCGCAGATATATCAAAGAAGAATGGACAAAGTATTTGAACCATATAATTCTTTTTGTCTAGTATATGTTGATGACATTTTAATAGCCAGTAAAAATGAGGAAGAACATTATAAACATTTACAAATATTTTCCCTTCTTTGCCAAAAAGCAGGGATAGTATTATCTAAAAAGAAAACAGAAATTTGTAAATCCAGAATAGAATTCTTAGGACTAAAGTTGGACTCAAGCGGAATAGAACTACAAGAACATATTGTAGAAAAAATTGTTATGTTTCCAGATAAAATAGAAGATAAAAAACAATTACAAAGATTTTTAGGATGCTTAAATTACGCTGAACAATTCATAGAAAATTTGGCAAAATTAAGAAACCCCTTACAAAAATTATTAAAGAAAAATACTATTTTTCTTATGATAGAGGAACTCATAAATCATGTTAGATTTATAAAAAAATAAACGAAAAAGTCAATAATCTGGTGTTCTTACTTCGAATCTAATGACATACAAATGTAATTCATACGATTCGATATACGGAGTAAGATCTTAATTTGAGATATAAATTTAGTAGTGTTTTAATATGTAATGTTGTTTCAGACTTTGGTTTTTTGTTGTTGTTGATTATGGTTTTATTCTGACATATGTTATGTGATTTATGTGATGTTCCATTCTAGAGGCGGACGCTGTCCATTTACTATTGACTTTTTCGTTATTTGGAATTTGAATTCTGATAATAAACGGATCCATGACACTGACCTCCATCAAACCTTTATTCAATAGTATTAACCATGATCCAGCCATTACAAATGCATTTAACGCCGAACCCACTATAAACAACTTTACAACTAATGTGTTGCTGCGCCATGCAATGCATAAAGATGGCGGACAATATAGAGTTGCTACAGCACATTCTTGCTCAGCCAAAAGAGGTGTTTGTGCTTTACTTTACCAGTAGCCCTTCAAGCTTATTCATTGTACTGCCATTGTGATGACGGTTAAGAATGGTTATTTTTTAAACATTCTAGTCCGGCGAGTAACTAGATGTCATGGCGTCATGACCATATGCGACAATAAAAGTGTCGCTGCCTTTTCATCACCTCGATGGGGGCATCCTTTTTTTGCGGCTGATACATGTGGCCAGGTGGTTATGGTCTTAGACTGTAGTAAAAATTCCGGAGAGATAACATAGACACAAACCAGGTGGTTATGGTTGTAGACTGTAGTGAAAATGGTGGAGACATATATGTAGAAGAAAATGGTAGAGAAAGTCGACCTCCTTGCTGCTGAAGTAAATAGCGCTGAAGCCGTCGATTGTTACTGTGCAACGATACTATGGATAGTGGGCCTTAGGTATCTGATTCGTGGAGTCGTGTATCAATGCAGGCCCTTCTGATAATGACCGCTAAGATTCAGGGCGGACGATTATCTGAACCGCCAGTGATGGCAGGGACTTTGGTTAAGAGTGGGAAGATGGCGTCCTGCTCCGCTGGTGCTTCTACTGTGGCGACATTGTCGTGGACGCACGTTATTTGTGCACTGTCGAGAAGACTAGAGGGTCGCATTGAGAAACAAAAGAGAAGTGTACTTTCCGGTTGTTGGCAGGAAAGAGCTAGGAAGGCTAAGTAATTTCAGATGAAAGGAAAGAAACTGGTGGTTTGTATGCACGAGGGAGAAAAAGGGGTGCAAATAGATCAGTCGACGTCATTGGTTCGTGCGTTTAGATATAAATACGAAAAGTGGAGAAAAAGAACGCGGAAAAGGGTGACTATATTTCTTAGCATGTTCTAATACAATCGTGACTGCCGTGAATCTTTTGGCAGCTTTATGCCCTAACTGACCAAGCTTGGTTCATATGATTTTTCTATTCTAGTGTCCCCTTAAATTATTGTCCAACATCTGTTACAATCATGGTTCGGCCTCTGTTCCAACATTGTTCAACCTAAATTCCTATCCTAGTTCTTGTGCTACCCATGAATATTATTTATCTACTGTGTGAAGCTTTCCTCATTCAATGCTCAAAAGTTGATGCACCCTCTATATGAAACATGTTTCATCCACTATGAGAATACTAGATTATACAAAGTCAGAGTCAAAGTATATTCAATATTTCAATTCTAATTCGAACATTACAAAAATCTTAGTTATCGACAATTTGAGCTTTGGTTCACTCATTAATAATTTTGTGCATTTTCAATTCAAATTATTGTTCATCCATGAAGTAAATTGTAGTTCATACAATAATACCGGTTCAAATATCATCTCAATCCTTATTTAAAAATTATAAGATTATTGGTGTAACATGTATGTGAATCTCGGTTCAAACTATACACAAAATTTCACACATTCCCTATTTGAATTTTAATTCAACCTCTATTAAACAATTGAAGCCATCTATTTGAGTCTTAATGCAACGACAACAAAATACCTACTATTTGAATCCAAGTCATATTATTATTGGAATCCTAGTGCACGCTCTATAAGGATATTGCTTCATCCTTTATGGGATACATGGTGTACTCTCTTGGCAAAGCATGGCTCTACAAAAAGAGACGATTTAACAATTTATATAATTACATATAACATGTATGCAATTAAAGTTATTTGTAATCACAAAATGCAAAACATGTATACAAAATAAGTAGAAAATTAATAAGATTATAGCCAATGACATTTTCTTTTCTCTATTGTAAAATGTACTCACATGAGTGCAGTTAATTAAGTCTTAAATTACAGATACAATCACCAACCCAAGATTTGTTCTTGACAACCAACAATTTTGTACTCTACTCTTCCCCCTCCTTTGCATGATACTTCCTCTTCCCTATCCTTTGTGATCTCCTTCAACTTCAAACTATCATCCACATTGTTGGTTTTGTATGTCCTGATATCCAATCATGTGATGATTGTAATGGCATATCATGTAAAAACAATTTGATTATTAATAAATGGAAAGCTTCCAATTTATTTTGATTAATTCAACTATGGGATAATGATGTAATATTATAAATATCTAGAGAATTATATTACTCAATGACGTATGTAATCAAGTTACTATTCTTGTGAATGAAATCATACAGATGTTAAGAGTATCTATACATATTCCCATTATATTGGTTGATAGACAACAATGACACATAAGATCAGAGTGTGAGTTAAATGATGACACAATCTCATTAGTCATGATATGGTGATATCAAACCAAGCATATAGATACATGCTAGAGAATAGTGTAATTAGACAGACTCACCGTGTGACTGACAAATGGAAGCCATCATCATTGAAGTCATAGTCAAGTCTCATAGTGATGGTGGTGGTTGTAGTTCATAGACCTGAAATCACTGCACTCGTACACTTTGACATCATCAAATGTAGTCCTGAAACATGGGTTGTTATAATGATGATGATTGGGTGGATTCGACACATGGGGATTGACTATGAGTGATAGATATGGGATTTGTCCCTCCTACTAAAGTGTGATATCCTAGGCCTCTTGATTAGGGAGACTGAGAAAATCATGACCATGCGCATGTGAGTCAATATGTGATATTGAGCATACATATATCTCAATCAGTCTGCTCTGGTTTAAGAAACAAGATTTGATAATAATGAGGGTGACTGCTCCATGCCTCTAGTTCAATCTGGACATTAATGACAAAGGAACTATACAAACATTGGAACACCATACACAGATTGTAGGTTGAAGTTGTTCTCCAACTTTCCATTCACTTGGGAAGCACTGATGTGCGACTAGGCACCATTCTCTACTTGTGACGTCATAAGTTGTTATGGACATTCGCTGCAAATGTGGTATGGGACCTATTGGGTCAAACACATATGTCTCAACCTAAAAGAGGAGTTCAGATCTCGTATGACATTCAAATTAAATGCTAAAGTGTTTAGGCATTTGATTCATACTACAAACAGGCTGACAATAGTACCAAACACCCATCAAACATCTGGAAGTGCCAAATGGTCGTCTCAAGAGTTGAGATAAGCATCTGGGTGTCATGCCTAGTTGTGAATTGAATTTGGCTAAGAAACGAAACGACCCAATGAAATTAGCATGATTCGAGTCACCAGACGACCATTTGCGTGATAGAAACGGCCATCTCGCATGGGCGAGATGGTTCAGTTCGGTCTATTCAGGTTTTATATTTTTTCCTATTCGTTTCGCTTGAGCAATATTTTTTGCACAAGGAAATCAATGTCTAATATTGATGGGAATTGATTTTATGAATTTGTGTACAGATGGGAAATTGTGAAATGACTGTCTCACAGTGCACAACACAAATAGTTGACAACGGTTTCTCTAAAAAATTGTGTCCTCT